>JBBPMP010000889.1:0-11622 GCA_038090395.1 Boletales sp. KT-2023a
CTTGCTGGAGGGCATAGCTTGCCAAGAAAGCACAAAGGAAAATGGAGGGGGAAAGAGTCTGAAGAGTGGAACAAAAAAGAAACAAGAGAACAGAGGAGCAGAAAACAAGGAGAAGATGGAGTTACAACAGTAGTGGCAAGCCACTGAGGCAGAGAGGTATGGAGAAATGGAGGGGAAATGGAGGAAAACAGAGAAGGGAAAACAAAAGATAAGGAGGAGAAAATGGAGAAACAGAGAATGTGGAGATGACCATAAAGGAAAAGAAGACAGAGGTACAACAATAGTGTTGAGCCATCAAGGCAGAGGTGATAGGAGAACAGAGGTGAAGAAATGAAGATTGGAAACAGAAAACAGAGAAATGGAGGTTGGAGAGAAGAGGACAAAGAAGAACAAGGTAAAAAAGAACAAAGAATGGGAAAGGAGCAGAATCAGAACAGAAGACAAACAGAGGAGTAAAAAGGTAAACAGAAGGTATGGATATGAACAAGAAAGAGATTGGAGGGAAGGAAGTGGATATGAAGGAAAAGGGAAAACAAAGACAGAGTAAAGCAGAGAATAAATGAAGGGAATGGAGGACAGAGAAGCAGAGAATGGAAGTGGAGAATGGACAAGAGGAAGTAGGAGAAGGGATAATTACAGAGATGGAAGGGGTAAAGGGGTAGCTGGAGGAAGAGGGGATGTAGTCCATGAAGATGGAGTGCCAGGGGCACTCCAGGACCAGGAGTGAGCAGAGCACATGGAGGCACAGATCCTGCTGTCAAGGTGGAGGGATCTGTTGAAGACAACTGACCAACATGAGTTGGAAGGGGACAAAGAGGGTTGAGAGGTCAGAGATGTACTGCTGGGCACTGGAAGGTGGACAGAGTGTCTCAGTGGAGGAAGTCCACATTGACAGAGGTAGCAGCTGTTACAATTCCCTCTTTTTCCTTCTTTGTCATACTTAGACTGGCATCACCTGGTATCTTTCATCTTCTTTAGAGTGTTCTAGAATGTCCAACACATTTGTCACATGCTATTCTTATCTTACCTTGTGTTATTCATTTCTGTCACCTTATGTTCAACTCTTATCTCTACCATGAGGCAGTTCTTATCTTTTTCATCTCAGTCTTAATTTTATTTTGAGTAATACTTATACATCAATTGTACTTCAGCTTAGTGCTGCTCAATCTACCTTGTCTCTCTTAGAAACCCTTGCCCCTTCATCAACTCTTCATTGGATGACTCTTTGATCTCCTCATCAACTCCTCTTGTCGACTGAGCCTCTGATCCTCTGTCAATCATCTTGTCAGCTAACTCCTTTGAACCTTTGACCTCAGTCTCTAACTCTCTTTGAGCCTATGCTCATTTCTACCCAGACCAAGCATAACAGTGGCATGGAGTATGGAGGTGGGGAGGTGAGGTGAATAGAGGGAGGACATGAGCTGTTCTAGGTGAAAAAACAGGGGCAAAAGAGTATGGATTGGCACAAGTGGAATTCCTATCCCCCTTTTTGGATAGACATCCCAGCATTGAGAGAGGGTGTCAGGTGCATGCCAAAGTGTCCAGAGTGGGAGTGGAGGAGAAGAATGGGAGCACCAGGAGTGGAGTTGATTGATGAAAGGTCTGGAGGTGGGGTACTCAGCTAAGAATGCATGGAGTACTTCAAGCTCAAAGGAAAGGGAGTAGATGATTGCCAAGAGGAGGTGGAATCCCCAGGGCAGAGGTAGATGGTGGGGTGCACAGAGCTCTCTAACCTAAGGGAGATGTGCAGAGCAGATAATGGTTAGTCAGAGGTGGTGCATCAAAGACGACAGGAGGTGGAGGAGTCAGAGACTCAACTGGAGGCACAGAGGTGGTACCAGAGGCTGTTGGCATTCATTAAGTAGATGTTTGGAAGCTGGTATGGCCCAATACCCTATTAATCAACAGATTGCAGTGGGTGACCCAGCTATGTCCAAGTATAAGTATGAAAGAGGAACCAAATGGACGTGACATAGAAATATCTAGAGTTGACATGCTGGAGTGAAGCAGAGGTGGAGCTGAGTGGAGTGAAGTGGGGAGTGGCATTTGAAGGACCATCCAGGGAGTGAGAGGGAACATGGAGGGGTGTCATATGTACATAAGAGCAAAAGTGTGTGTATGGAATCTACAAGAGGCAGACATAAGAGGTCATGAGGGTGTGAGGGTCAGAAGTGGATGCTGTCAGAATGTCTGTGAGTGTGTGAAGGGCTGGGGACTGCAGACCAATCTCCTGACTCTGTGGAAATGGAAGTCAAGAAGGTCATAGGGGTCAGAGTGAGTTCACCCAAGAGTGATGGAGTATCTGAGATGCTAGAGGTAAGTGGAGGTGGAGGGTGCTTTGCCAAAGATGGAGTATGATGACAGAGCCAGTTTGGCAGAGGAATGGAGGAGATGGAGAGTACAGAGGGAGTGGATGGAGAGCCACTATCTGGGGTCTGTGCCTCAGAGGAGTTGTGGATGACTTGCACCAGAGCCACAAGAGGCTCATCAGGAAGAGGAGACACAGGCAGAGTGGGAAGTGGAGTGGAAGGAGGCAGACTGATGGAGTTGGTACAACAGAGGTGGAGGTGAATCCAGAGGGATGTCACCACCAGGATGTTAGGATCCCACAACCAACTGGACTGAAAGAGACAAGTAATGATTGTGAGCGAGAACAAATCCCAAAACTGGGGATACACAAGTGGTGAATCTCTATATATACCTATGGAATGCCTTGTAAAGGACTAATCTGAAACTTCCAAGAAAAGGCCAAGGCTATGATCTGCAGAACAAGACATGAGACATACAAGACAAGGCCTTCGATGAGCATTTCTGAGACATGCGGTAAACTGATAGGGGACAATAGGAAAAGATAGGAGGTGGTTTTGTCACAGGAGGACTAGAACCATGGAGTTCCAGCATGACCAGAGGTGGAGATGATCATTTGCAAGATGATTGCAATACTTGGCATGCAGAAGAGGTTCAATGCCTGTCATTGGTGTCAGGAATGGAGAAGGTGGAGGGGACTAGAAGTGGAGGAAGTGCAGCAGCAAAGAGAAGGAGTCCTCATCTCTGGAGTGGAGGAGAACAACTTTGCTGAGCCTACAAGCCTTGCTTCAGAAAGGTGCTGCACAGTGCTGCTACAAGTGAGGACAGAGAATATGTGGGGGTGTCATGAGTTCATAAGGAGTAGAGACAGTACAGGATATGAGTTCATAATGTCATGTCCCATGCCCTTCTGCCTTCATCCAACCTTATCCACACCCTTCATCCAACTCCAGGCTCACTTGTCTGATGTCCACTACTCCTGGTCTGCCTTCACATGACAAGTCCAGACATCTGGTTCCCTTAAGGTCCTGTTCCTTCTTTTGTTTCTTCCTATTGTTTCTACATTCACTCATAGTTCTTTTGTCCTTATTGTTCTTGTCTGTACCTCATGATTGGTCTAGTTCCCTTTCTGCATTCTCATATCTTCTACCTTCCCTGAGTATGCACCACTAGTATGTATCTTTATGTACTCTGTAGTTCTGCTCTCCACTCTCCAATACATAGCCCTTGCTCTTTTGTACTTAAAGTCTGTACTTCGCTGAGGATCACCTCAGTTCAAATATCAACTAAGTTTCTCTACTCCAATTAAGTCTCTCCACTTCATTTGTTGTCTCTGTCCGATTCTGCCCTCCCACTTCCTCCTCTACTTGTACTCTGCCTCAATAGCCTCATCACCACCATTGTAATCCATCTGTACTCCACCCCTCCAAAATATGAGGACAAGGGCAGTATAAGGGTGCAGGCATTTCCTGAAGCCACTGTCCTCACCATCCGACCCCAACCTCTGCACCTCCACACCTCCTACATCCACATGTCCACACCTCTGGAGATAAGAGAACCCAGACTTGACAGTATATTCAAACTTCCACTTGTACTGTCCTCACATCACCCTTACTCATGACCTTCCAAAGTACCATCTGTACTCACTCTCAGCATCACACTAAGCAGCTCCTTCCTGACACAGGACCTAGCATGCCTGGTGGAGTTATCCACCTCCTACCCAGGGAAGAGGATGACTTCCTTTCCTTCACCTGCTGTGCTCCCCTCACCCCCAGTTGCCCAGCTCTTGGAAAAGGCCACACTACCACCCCTATTCCAGATACCAATGATGGACGCCAAACCCCTACTCCATCCACACACCAGATGACTCACAGTCACTCATATGCATTTCCAGATGTGCTGGACCCCACAGGTTCAGGCCCTCCTGGTGGCAGCAATTCCCTGGACCCTACTCCTCCTCCATTACCTCATGCCATCGGTCTCCCTCCTTCCCTTCCCACATCTTCCCTATCTCCTACTCCTACTCCTACTCTGCCTCCCTTTGAGCTCCCTGGTGATCTGCTCATGGCATTGGCATAAGCCATTCATAACCTTGCCCAGGTGCAGTCCTTAGATCGAGGCTCCTCTTCCAACCACACCAAGGTTTGCAAGCCAGATACGTTTGACAGAACAGACTCCTGCAAGCTCCACACATTCCTTGTTCAGTGCAAGTTGAATTTCCAGGACTGCCCCAAGGCCTTTCAGTCCAACTGCACTAAAGTTGTTATGATTCGTATGGACCCCTATACTTTTTCCTCTTCCTCCTCAGACTTCTCCTTTCCTTCTTCGCCTGGACTTATCTCTTTTCATTCCAAACCTAGATGATCTTGATCAGACACAGTCTTACACTGGATCCGATCACTCTTTTCTTACATCTTTCCTATGCTTTCCTATGCACACAGCTTTGTGCAGTTTCTATCTTTACTTTGGACAGCCCTTCTGATCGCAGCACTTGGCTGTCCACTTTTACTTAGATCACCCAGCCTTAGGGCTATTCTCACACAGCCTTACACTGCCTCACTGACTCGGTATGACTGGCACATAGCAGTATACATATATACCAGCCTGTATCATAAAATATCCTTAAGCAATTCCTACTTGGGTTTTCGCCTTCATCCCTTGTCCCTCAGTCCTCAGTCTTGGGCCTTCATTGCCCCTTCCTTCGTATTCTAGTCTCTATCTGAGCTAGTCTCCTCTTTGTCTCCAACAGCGACCCCAAGATCCCTCTGTCCATACTACGTCCAATTGATGTTAGTCCCATTGATCCGCTTTTATGCAATCAACGCCACCCGAAACCTTTGTCCTGACTCTGACCCCGAGATCCCTGAGTCGTCCCTAGGCCTATATGGCACCACTCTGTCACTCTGGACCTCCATTCCTGAGTTAACGCATGCAACCCCTGACCTCCTTGACTTGAAGGTGTACCTCCAAGTCTACATCTGTTCCTACCTGGACCAGTTGTAACAAAAGGAATTGCTTTCTCTTGACCAGATTACTCTCTAGTAGATCCACACCATTTCCCACCAACACCCCTGGAACTCTCATCCTCGAGGCAACCTATGAACCCCAGACTCTCACTTCATTCAAGAAGAACAAGCCATCTTCTCTGACAACTATCCATCCAAGGAAGAACACCCAGACCAGTACTCCACAGACACCAATGAGGATATCCACATTGGAACCTCCAACCTTGACCAAGAACTCACACATCAGTTCTCAGCCTCTCTAGTGATCCCACCTGACCCACTACCATTGTCCCCAGAAGGAACCACGTTTCCTATCACTTCCACTGTCACCCCCACTCCCCACATCAACTTATCACCAATCATGATTGAACCTGCCAAAACCCCCAGTTCATTCCACAAACCTACTGAACTCTGCCTCGGAACTCCTGAACACTTCAATGGAGAATACTCCAAAGCCAAAGCATGGCTCATGGCAGTCACCTTCTATATCATGATCAATGACTCTGTCTATGACAATGACACCAAGAAAGTTGCCTATGCTCTCTCTTTCATGAGCAAAGGAACAGCAGCCACCTGGGCCACTACCTACAGAGAAAAACTCATCAAAACAATCCAGAACAGCATTGCCGACTTCAACTGGGAAGATTTCACCAAAGACTTCCAAAAGGCATTCATCAACCACCACAACACCAGAGCCTCCTCCATCACTTGGCTCTCCACTCACAAAATGACTGGCCGACCAACCACAATTGATCTCACACACTACATCACTGATTTCCAGAATCACATACAAATCTCCAAAATCATTGATGAAAACGTCCTCATTAGTTATTTCTCTGCAGGACTTCCCACCTTCCTCATCCACCGCATCCTATCTATGGATACTGTACCCACCAACATCTCCAGATGGTACAAGAAGGCAATGCACTTCTTCACACAGTTCCAAAAAGCCGATGACATCACATGCCATGGGAAGAACGCCTTCCAACACATCGCCCTCCACCGCCCCATGCATCACCCCCAACAAGACCACAATGCCATGGACATAGACGCTGTCCAACTCCCAAAGCTTACCGAAGCAGAGTGAAAGCAATGCTTCGAGAAAGGCTTATGCTTCCGGTGCCATAAAGCCAGACACAACTCCAGGAACTGCCCCACGTATTCTAACTCTGGAACCCCACAACACCGATCCTTCCCTAAAAAGGTTAGGCAAACCACAGCATCAATCTTGGAGATAGATGACGATGAAGAGATGGAGGACCACTCCATCCAAAAAGTGGATTTTTAAATTGGAGGACTCATTCAATGCGAGACCCCTCCTTCAACCATAGATGTGCCCCTGTATTTAACAAGACCAATGAAAGAAACTCTATTTATCTCCCAGTTTCTATCATCAAGGGTGCATCTCAAGATGTTGAAACCTGAGCACTAGTTGATTCTGGTGCCACCATCTCTTGCATCAATTGGCACTTTGCCAAAAGAAATCAATTACCCCTTAAATGACTCCAGACCCCCATTCCAGTCCGAAACATTGATGGCACCTCCAACCAAAAAGGAGCCATCAAGTTCACCACCCTGATTCCGATCCGCCTCCAGAACATAGTGCAACGCATCCGCTTCTATGTAATGCACTGCAGAAAAGAAAACCTCATCCTAGGCCACCCTTGGCTCAAGGATACCAACCCCACCATCAACTGGAGCAAGGGAAAAGTCACTATCCCTGAAACCTGCAACCAAACCAAGGAGTTATACACTCCTCAGAACACCCTCCGACCCATCAACCACATTTATGGGAACCATGACCTAAAAATAAGCCACCTCTGTTGATACCTTCAATTCGAAGATCCTCAGTCCTTCTGTGAAAGAGCACAATGCCTCTGCACCATTGACCATGTCGTTGAATCCAGTGGAAAATTCAATGGCAAAGACTATCCTATCAGATCTCCCCAACACGTCCACTTCACCAAGGCCACTGAACTTGCCATGAAAGCAAAAGATGGTGATCCTGACACCGTCTTACCCCCTGAATACCAACAATTTGAAGAAGTCTTCTCAAAAGAAGCCACCAATCATGTTCCTCCCTCCAGATTTTATGACCACGAGATCAATCTTGATGAAACCTTCATACCTAAGGTTGGCAAGATCTACCCTCTCAACCCTGAGGAACAAAAGGCAACAGAAGACTTCCTTCAAGAAAACCTGGACGCTGGAAAGATCTGTCCTTCCAATTCACCACAAGCCTCTCCTTTCTTCTTTGTCAAGAAAAAGGATGGAGGACTCCGCCCCTGCCAGGACTACCGATATGTCAACAAATATATGGTCAAAGATGCCTACCCCCTTCCATTAATCTCTGACCTTGTCAACAAACTCAAAGACGCTCAAATCTTTATCAAGTTCGATGTCTGTTGGGGATACAACAACGTCTGCATCAAAGATGGACATCAATGGAAGGCCACCTTTATCACCCACAAAGGCCTCTTTGAACCAACTGTAATGTTCTTTGGTCTCACCAACTCCCCCACCACCTTCCAAAGGTTCATGAACGACTCCTTCTGTGATATGATTGCCGAAGGATGGCTGATCATCTACATGGATGATCTTCTCATCTTCTCTCCGGACAAAGAAGTCCACAAGGAACACACCCAACAAGTTCTTCAACGAATGAAGGAACTCGACCTGCACTTAAAACTCTCTAAGTGCAAGTTCACAACTACTGAGGTCAAATACCTCGGAATGATTGTCAAACCCAGATCCCTCTCTATGGATCCTGTCAAACTCAATGGGATCCAGAAATGGCCAACCCCTTCCAAAGTCAAGGATGTCCAATCCTTCTTAGGGTTCACCAATTTCTACAGATGATTTATCCCAAATTACTCAAACCTCACCTGGCCTCTTCTTGACCTCACTAAGAAGTCCACTCCCTGGGAATGGTCCCCCTTCTGTGAAAAGGCATTCAAAGCCTTAAAAACAAAGTTCCTCTTGCAACCAATCCTTCATTTCCCTGACCTCACCAAACCCTTTGCCATTGCCACTGATGCATCTAAATATGCCTCTGGTGGAATCCTACTCCAAACGGACAAAAATGGAGATTGGAAACCCTGTTCCTACCTCTCCCAGTCCTTCTCCTCTGCCAAACACAACTACAACATCTATGATCGTGAGTTGCTTGCCATCATCTGAGCCCTCAAAGCTTGGAAACAGTACCTCAAGGGTCATCCCATCCCAGTTCAAGTCTTCACGGACCACAAGAACCTTACATATTTCAGGGAACCCAAAAACCTTAACCGCTGCCAAGCCAGGTGGCTTCTCAATTTAGCAGACTTCAATCTCCGCCTAATCCATGTTCCTGGAAAGGACCTTGCTGGTCCTGATGCCCTATCCCGATGCCCTGATCTTGTCCCTGATGACTCAGACGACAATCATGATGTCACACTCCTTCCCCCTTCCCTGTTTGTCAATCTAATTGACACTGCCCTGACTACCAAACTCCAGAAATCCTCTGTCTCCAACCCTCTCATCCTTGACTCCCTCCAAGCCCTTGCTGGAGAGGTCCCCTCTCAACTCTGATCCCAACTCTCGGATTGGAAATATGATGCAGGAATCCTCACCTACCAAGGCTGTGTCTATGTCCCTAATGACATGGATCTTCATAGGGAAATCATGGCTTGATGTCACGATCATGTCTCCAGCTATCTCAAAACCCTCCAGCTCATTGCTGCGGAATTCTGGTGGCCCGGACTGGCTCAATTTGTCTGAAAATATGTTGAAGGATGCCTCCACTGCCAACAAGCAAAGGCAAACACTCACCCCACATCCCCTCCCCCACTACCCATCCCATCCTGGTCTTCTCACCCCTTCCAACAGGTTTCCTGCAATCTTATCACTGATCTCCCCTCCTCCTCCAGATTTGATACCCTTTTGGTTTTGGTCGACCATGGGCTTACAAAGGGGGTAATTTTATGCCCTACTAAGAAAACCATCACCGCTGAGGGAATTGCTACCCTCTTCTTCAACAAAGTTTACAAACGGTTTGCACTGTATGACAAAATTATCTTGGATCATGGACCATAATCACCTCCTCATTTGCCAAAGAACTTGGAAAACTCCTTGGATATGACCTCTCCCTCAGCACAGCCTATCACCCCCAAACTGATGGAGAAACTGAACGAGTCGACCAAGAAGTGGAAACCTACCTCCGGATCTTCTGTGGGAACAATCCCACAGCATGGGCTGATCACATCACCAATGCTGAGTTTGCTCACAACCATCACCCCCACTTGGTCACTGGAAAATCCCCATTCTTTCTCATGATGGGCTTCGAACCCCGTCCACTCCCCACAGTTATTTCTGAATCATGGTTACCTGCACTGGAACAATGTCTCAAAGAACTCTCAGCCACCCACGACGAAGCCCTTGCCACACACAACCTAGCTTGCCAACTAATGAAATCCCACTTCAAAGGGAAATTCACTCTGTTCACCAAGGGTGATAAGGTCTGGCTAGAAGCCAGGAATCTCAAACGACTCCTACCGGCTCCTAAATTCTCTGCTAAATGAGAAGGCCCCTTTACCATCACAAAAGTTCTCTCACTGGTCACCTACCAACTACGGCTTCCCAGTACCTGGAAAATTCACAACATATTCCATGCATCACTGCTTTCCCCCTATCATGAAAACAGTGTACACAGCCCCAATTTCCCTGCCCCTCCTGCCAATCTGATCACAGGGGAAGAAGAATATGAACTGGACAAAATCATCAGACACCATAGCAACCCCTCTCATAGGCAGTACCTTGTGAGATGGAAAGGATACACCATTGAAGATGACTCATGGCTCCCTGAGAAGGAACTCTCCTATGCACAGGACATCCTCTCAAGCTATAAGAAGCTTCACAAACTCCTGTCCTCCCCATCACCAAGTTTCTCTTCAACCAAACCCACCAGACATACTTGCCCCCCTCAATCTTAACTTTAACAATGTCCTACCCCACCACCCCCACTGGTTCTTCCCCCCTGTTCTCCAACCTGGCCGAATCCTCTGTTGGCTACATATGCCAACTCCTTGTTCCTCCCCTCCCCGCCAATCTCCCCCGTCCCCGTCTTCATCCATTGCCTCCAGCAATCCTGCTGCCATGTAGTCTTTGAATGGGTCCTCACCAAGGAAACCCCCTGCCGCTACCTAGAAACCTCCTCCGCCTTTGCCTTTGCCATGAATGTCTCCCACATCGTCCACTCCTATGACAATGCCCGCAGCATGAAGGCCCTCCTTCTTGCTAACCCCTCTCTGGAGGACTACCCCCTCCACTCCATGAGTGATCAAGTCAAGGTAGATTCCCTTGACTCACTGTCCCACCTTGGCTTTGGCCATTTTATAGAAGAACTCATCCCTACCTCTGTCCTCCTCCCTCTCATGGGACCCCTTGTATGATCACTTCCCCCCAATGAGCAGAAGGCTTATTTCTCTGGAGGGGAATTTGTCTATATCCCCCCTTGTCACCCCCGCCTCACCAACAACACCTACCCCGGGACCTTTCGTCACCCCTCCCCTGACCCAAACACTGACTTAGACAAGGAGAACATTACTCTGATCCCCACCCCTCCCCATCACACCCCCACCACCTTACAGATGGTGCAGTGGGGCACAACAGTATCCCCCTTTTAAGGCCTGAATCCATGAAGGCAGACTAGAGTGGTGGGTCACATGACAGTGAGAAGTCATAGCTGGGTTTCAATGTGTGCATAATCTATAAATGGGAATGGAGTTGGGACTTAGGACCCAGACTGGTCCTACCAAAAAGTGGAATTGTTGAGATTGGACTGAAATGTCAAAAAACCAGTTCCAAAAAGTCCTAGACATTTTTGGACTGGTCTTCTTGTGGAAATCATGCTTAGTAATGTATATATAAAAGGTAGTACATACTCTTGCTGAGCTACTGAACAAATATTTATGTCAATCAGTTAAGAAATGAGTGAGATATAGTCATTTTCAGGTCACTATGTCATTTCCAGCTCTATAAAATGAAATTGAGAGATAGAAAATCAGGACAAATATGTAAAAATATGTAAAAATTAGGATATGTGGTCCTTTATATGGGGATACTATTGGTCATGGTCATAACCAATTTGGAACAGTTTTCATCCAGTTTTCATTTTTTTTTTTTTTTCAAAAATTCAAAAGACTGGTTTTTTTTTTCTCAATTAGGAAAGATTGGACTATTGGTCCAGTTGCAACTGCTGTCAGTCTGGTCTTTTTTTTTTTCTGGTGGAACATACAATAAGGGCAATTGACAACATGGGTTGGAAACCATCAAC
>JBBPMP010000890.1:0-11594 GCA_038090395.1 Boletales sp. KT-2023a
AAGGTTGCCCAGAGGGGGGATGCAAGCTGTTCTTGGGTAAAAACAGGCTTCAGGTTGTGTGGATTGATGTGAGTGTAGTCCCTATCCCCCTCTTTGGGGTAGACGTCCCAACAGTGGATAAGGGCATTGGGTTTTGTGCCAAGGCATCTGGGGCAGAAGCAGATAATGAGGTTGAACTGGCAGAGGAACTCTGACCAGCAAGCTTGGTGGCATGTCAGGACCTTTGAAGCAGTGAAATACTCCAAGTTCTTGTGGTCTGTGATGACATCAACTGGAGTTGCAGAGCCCTCAAGGTAGTGGTGCCAATGCTGAAAGGCCTCAAAAATGGCCAAGAGCTCCTTATCATGGGTGTCATAGTTCAACCCTGGAGCAGTCAAAGTCTGGGAGTAAAATGCAACTGGACAGAGCTCACCATTGGAGCAGGTGATAGACAAGATACCTGTGACAGCATAGTCTGAGATGTCAGTCTCAACCATGAGCAGAGCATTGGGCACCCGGTGAGTGAGGACAGAAGTGGAGGTAAGGTGGCCTTGAGGTGCTTGAAAGCAGAGTGACAATCATCAGAGAAGTTCCAGGGAGCATCTTTGTGTGTGAGGTGAGTGAGCAGAACAACAATGTCAGAATAGTTGAATATAAAGTGATGGTAGAAGTTGGTGAAGCCAAGGAATAACTGGATGTCCTTCATCTTGCAGGGTTTTGGCCAGTTGGAGATGGCTTTGACTTTGTCTGGGGACATGGAGAGACCATCGGTGAAGAGGCAGAATCCAAGGTATTCAACAGAAGTGGAGTGAAACTCACACTTCTCTGGTTTGGCATAGAGTCTGTGCTGTCGGAGATGGCGGAGGACTTCTTGGACATGATCTTTGTGGAGGGATGGGTTGGAGGAGTAAATGAGGATATTGTCCAAGTAGACAACAACACAGATGTCGAGGAGATCAGTGAAGACACTATTAACAAACCTCTGGAATACTGCCGGCACATTAGTGAGACTGAAGGGCATTACACACCACTCAAAGAACCCATAGCAAGTCTGGAAAGTGGTTTTCCATTCATTGCTGTCAGCAACACAGACGAGGTGGTATGTGTGGCAGAGATCAATCTTGGAGTAAATGTGGGCTTTGCTAGGAGTGTCCAGGAGGTTGGAGATGAGCAAAAGGGGGTAGTGGTCTTTCTTTGTGATCTTGTTCAATCCTTGGAAGTCAACACAAAGGAAGAATGAACCATCTTTCTTGCAAACAAATAGGACCAGAATACTGTGACCAGAGTTCGATTGATGAATGAACCTGTAGGTGAGGTGCTTGTCCAGGAAGATGCAGAGGGAGTTTAGCTTGGTGGTGGAGAGGGAGTAGATCATGCCGAGAGGAGAAGATGTACCTTCATCCAAGTTGATCTTCAGATCAAATTTGCAATGTGGCACAAGCTGGGTAGCCTTTGCCTTACTGAATACATTGGCAAACTCATGGTAGTCTGAAGGGACATTGGAAAGGTCCAGAGTATCTGGAGCAGTAGACATGGAACGCATCTTTGCAGAGTGGAAATCCTCAGGGCAGATGTAGAGTGTGGAATGCTCTGATCCCTTAAGTTTACACACATGTTGATAAGCAGCAGCATTGACAAAAAGAGATGTGCAAAGCAGAAGGGGGCAAGTCAGGGAATGGAGATGGAGATGGTTTGTCACAGATAACCAGAGTTGGAGGAGTTGGAGACTTGACTGGAGGAGCAGAGGGTGGTACCATGTCAAGTCTGGGTTCTCCAATCTCCGGACATGTGGATGTGTGGAGGTCATAGGTGCAGAGGTGCAGAGGTCAGGGTTGGATGGTGAGGACAGTGGCTTCAGGAAATGCCTGTGCACTTGTACTGCCCTTGTCCTCATATTTCAGAGGGGCAGAGTACAGACAGATTACAATGGTGGCAATGAGGCTACCAAGGCAGAGTGTGAGTAGAGGAGGAAGTGGGAGGGCAAAATCAGACAGAGGTGACAAGTGAAGTGGAGAGACTTAATTGGAATAGAGAAGCTTAGTTGATATTTGAACTGAGGTTTCCCTCAGCAAAGTACAGACTTAAATACATGAGCATGAAAGCTACTGTATGTAATGGAGAATGGAGAGCAGACCATACAGAGTATGTACAGGTACATACTTGTGGTGCGAACTCAAGGAAGATGGAAGGTACTAGAATGGAGGAAAGGAAACTAGACTAATGGTGAGGTAAAGATGAAGACAATAGAAACAAAGAAAACTTGAGTGAATATGGAAACAAAGGAAAGAAACAAAAGAAGAAATGGGACCTTAGGGGAAAGAGATGTCTGGAGGTGTTCAGACTTGTCATGCAAAGGCAGACCAAGAGTAGTGGACACTGGACAAGTGAGTCCAGAGTCAGACGAAGGGTGCAGATAAGGATGGATGAAGGCAGAAGGGCACAGGATGTGACATACCAGTGCTGTCAGCATTTGTTCCATAGTTGTTTGAAAGCTGATGTTGCCCAATACCCAATCAATCAACAGATTGTAATGGGTGAGCCAACTGTGTCCAAGAATGAGTACACAAGAGGAATCCAATGGAGTGACATAAAATGTTGTGGAAGTGATGTTGCTGGAGGGGAAGTGGAGGTTGAGCTGTACTGAGTGCATGATGGTGGAGTTTGAAGAACCATCAAGGAGTCTGAGGGAAAGCAGAGGGACTTTGGAAGTAGGCAGGGTGTTTTTAATCACAAAAGCAGAGTCTATAAAACAGTGGGTGGAACCAGAGTCAACTAAAGTGAGTATAGGAGTGAATTCATAGTCAAGAAGGGAAATGGATGGCATAAGGGCATTAGGGTCAGAAAGAGTGGATGTATTGAGTTGCACCTCTGTAAGTGCATGAGTGGAGTCAATGCAGTCTCCAGGTCATGCAGAGGACTGGGGACTGGGGACTATTTTTCTGACTCTGTAGTGGAGGTTGGAGTGACCATGGAGGCCCACACTTTTGAGGCCTTCAAGGTCAACTTAGGGTAATCCTTTGCATTGTGACTGGGCTGGTGACAGAACATGCACAGCTTGTTTTTGAAATGTCGCTGGCACTCCCCTTTGGTGAGTTTCCCATCTTTTCCTAGATGCAACAGGGTTTCAGTGGTGGATTTTGTGGAGGTGGTAGATGCCTCGCTGGAGTTGGAGTTGGAGGACATAGCTGGCTTGGTGGAGAAGGTGGGAGTAGAAGTGGTGGAGGACACAGATGTGGATGAAGACAATGACTTGTTGGTGGAGGAGGGCATGGATGATTTCTCCTTTTGACAGGAGATTTCGGACCTGCATTCCCAGTATCAGGCATCAACAGTCTGGGCAAGGAGACAGAGCTTTGTGAGAGTCTCTGGTTTACCAATGTGCAAGATTTTGTCCTTGATCTGGTCCAGAAGACCATTATAGAAAATGTAGTGGAGCATGCCTTGACTATAGTTCTTGACTTGTCTGGCCAGGTGGTTGAACTCCACATTGTATTTGTTAATCTGACTGCCATTCTTCATCGTCAAGTGGTCAAGCTGGTGCTCAGCATCTCCAATGGGGTCGTGCAGACCAAAGTTGGAATGGAGCTTGGAGACAAATTCTTCATAGTCATCCATCCAGAATGGATGAATGGAGGATCTGATGTTCAGGAGATCTGGCTTGAACCACTCAAGCGCCATATCCTTAAGGTATGACTGCACGAAGACAACTTTAGCATGGTCCAACTGAAAGGCCTTGGGGCAGTCCTGGAAATTCAACTCACACTGCACAAGGAATGTGTAGAGCTTGTGGGAGTCCATCCCATCAAACATATCCAGCTCACAGACCTTTGTGCAGTTGGAAGAGCCTCGATCTAAGGACTGCGCTTGGATGAGGTCATGGATGGCTTATGCCAGTGCCACAAGAGGATTGCCAGGAAGTTCAGAGGGAGGTGGAGTAGGAGTAGGAGGTAGGGAAGATGAGGGTAGAGAAAGAGGGAGACCGATGGCATGAGGCAATGGAGGAGAAGTAGGGTTTGGGGAGTCACCGCCACTAGGAGGGCCTGAACTCATGGGGTCTGGCATGTTTGGAAACATGTACAAGTGACTGCAAGTCGGCTGATGTGCAGATGGAGTGGGGGTTTGGTGTCCATCATTAGTGTCTGGAGTGGGGATGGTAGCATGGCCTTTTCCAAGGGCTGGGCCACTGGGAGTGAGGGGAGCATGTTAGGTGAAGAAAAGGAAGTCATCCTCTTCCCTGGGTGGGAGGCAGATAACTCCACCAGGCATGCTTGGTCCTGCATTGGGAAGGAGCTGCTCAGTGCAATGCTGAGAGCGAGTACAGATGGTACTTTGGAAGGTCATGAGTAAGGGTGATGTGAGGACAGTACAAGTGGAAGTTTGAATATACTGTCAAGTACAGGTTCTTCAATCTCTGGACATGCAGATGTGCAGGTGTAGGAGGTGCAGAGGTGTGGAGGTAGGGGTCAGATGGTGAGGACAGCAGCTTCAGGAAGTGCCTGTGCCCTTGTACTGCCCTTGTCCTCATATTTCAGAGGGGTGGAGTACAGATGGATTACAATGGTAGTGATGAGGCTACCAAGGCAGAGTATGAGTAGAGGAGGAAGCAGGAGGGCAGAATTGGACAGAGATGACAAATGGAATGGAGAGACTTAATTGATATTCAAACTGAGGTTTCCCTCAGTGAAGTACAGACTTATGTAAATACATGAGCATGAAAGCTATGTAACAGAGAACTGAGAGCAGAACTACAGAGTACATAAAAGTACATACTTGTGGTGCAAACTCAGGGAAGATAGAAGGTGTCAAGTCCAGTTCCACTGGTCACCAGAGGAGCAGAGATGCGGAGCAGATGAGGGGGAAGCAGAGGTCGAGGATCAGAGGTGGAGACAGAGATGAAGGGTGAGGACTGTGGCTTCAGGTTTGCCTGCACCCTTGTACTGTCCTGTCCTTGTATTTCAGGGGACAGAGTGAATGGAGTTACAACAATAGTCAGTGACTACCAAGGCAGACAGAGAGAGAGATGAGAGGAGGGAGAGTGAGAGATCGAACAGAAGATGACCAGCAGTAACTTTGTGAATTTACAAACTCAGGATTAAGTCCTCAGTGAGAGCAGATTAAGTACATGAAGAGTGGAGGCTGTACTAAGGGTGAATGGAGAGTGGAGTAACAGAGTAACATAATACAGGGAGTGTTACGCTTGGTCCAGGTAGGAACAAGCATAGGCTCAAAGAGAACTAAAGATGAGAGTCAAAGGTTCAAAGGAATCTAGCAGGACTTGCCAGACGATGAGAAAGTCAACCAATAAGACAATTGGTGGAGGATCAAGGAGTCAGTCGACATAAGGAGTCAATGGAGAGATCAAAGAAGTCGTCTGATGAGGTAGTCGACGAGGGATCAAGGAGATCCCAAGGAGGACAAGGTTGATTGAGCAGAACTATGCTAAGGTACATCAGTGTACAACTAAGGCTTAAATAGTACTCAAGATAAAGTTAAATTGGAGAAAGAAATGATAAGGATCGTCTCATGGTGGAGATAAGAATGAACATGAGGTGATGGAGATGAGAAACATGAGGTAAAGATAAGAATGGTGTGTCATGAACATGTTGTATGTTCTAGAACACTCTATAGAAAGAGAAAAGGAGTACCGGGTAATGCCAGTCTAAGCAAGAAAAGAGAGAATCGTAACATTACCCCTGGAGTACATTTGAAGTTACTACAAGAAAACAAAAAGGTGAAAACAAACAATAGAGAGAAGAGAAAACACCTAGAGATCCATGCAGCAATCACCACCAGGGGAACTGGTCATGTTGGCATAGGTGGAATCATCAACACCTTTGCTGTTGTCCTCATAGATGTAGTGGGATGCGAAGTCGAGATGGATAGTTTCAGAAGGAGGAGGAGGACAAGGAGGGGATTGGTGATGATGATAACATGGACAGTGCCAAGGTGGGATTTGGGTGGATGATCCAGCTTCAGCAGGAGTGGAGGATATCCTGGAAAGGAGGAGACAACAAGAATGAGGAGCATGATGACCAGAGGAGCAAGAGGAGGTGGGAGAGGATGAAGAAGCAACTGAAGGAGGTCAGGGATGATGAGGGCAGTTATGTTGTAAGTGTCCTGGTGCATGACGACTGCAGAAGGGACAGGCATAGTAAGGGCAGTGAGGGTGGATGTGGTTCAGGCAGTAACAGTGGTAACATGTTTTAAAGTAGAGGGGGTGAGATGGGGGAAGAGGACGGTCACATTGTCCGTTCCATTGTACTTCTGCACAGTCCATTTCATCTGCCATAGCCTGAGTGAAAGGTTCTGATGAATAGTCAGTGGACTGTTCTGCGGTGTGGTAGCCAGAGGTGAAACACTCAAAGCACTGAGCCAAGTGCAGGCGTAAGGGCGTGAGAAAGAATAAAATGAAAAGTGACATGCAAAGTGCAAGTGTCAAGGGAGAGGTGGAAGAGAGTGTGCTGGTTCACACAAGTACCCAGGGAGTCTATCACTCAGTGTCTTTGGGGAGAACACCAAGAGAACTTGACTGAAGTTCTCTGGTTCATCTATTGGGTTTAAATACTACATAGGGGTTTGTACATGTTGTAAATAGATCTAACCGATCAAGTCCATGCCGCATCCTCAAGGATGTGGCAGCATTGATCTACATGTGTGATCAGTGAGGCATACATGCATAAGACATGAGTAATGCTATCCATCGCCTTAAGGTGTGGCAGATCTAAAGATAAATGAGAAACATGTAGGACATAAGGCAATCGGAGAAACATAAGGCGTTCATGCACCATTGGTCTGTGAGTCCGTGAAAGCATGAAAGGTGAAATGTGTCCATGCACAGTGTGAAGAGAAACATATGCTTAGATCTTGTCCATTGACAAGGCATATACCCCATAGGGGCTGTGAAGATAAGATAAGATAAAAGAAAGGGGTCCATTGGCCCAAAGAAAGGATCATAATGGTCCATCGGAGACCAGAAAGGAAGAGAAGGACATAGGGGAAAAGAGTGAAAAATATAACATCCATAACAAGAGGAGTGAGAAGTCAGCATCGCCAAGTCGTTGAGGGTCAGAGGGGGTTCCAGGAGGTCTGGGGTAGGGATTTGGTTTTCCTTGGATTGGTCAGCTAGTTCCCTGACATAGCGAAGAACATCAGCTGAGAGGTCATCCATCTTGAGCTGGTGCATGAGGTCAGTAGTGAGGGTAAAGAGTTGACTGTGGACGTCATGAAGGAGGGCAGTCTGAGTCGTCAAGTAAGAATGGGCATGGATCTGGTTGGCAATGGAAAGAAGACAAGGGAGTTCGTTATACAAATATAAAAGGGATTCCAAAGGAGAATAGGGTTCTAAATGGTGGCGAAGGGGAATGATAAGGTCTGGGTGGTTCAGACACATGTGCATAGTGCCTAAGGCAGTGATGGGAAAATGCTCCTGTCGAAGACAATGGGCATAGATAGGTACTGCAATGGAGAGTATAGTGTCAGCATTAGTAGGAGGAGGGGTAGGGGGAATGTAGGGAGCAGTCCATGGGATTTCTGAGGCAGAATTGACAGGAGGGAGTTCAGGAGGGGGGTTCCAGCCAGCAGGAGTTTGAATGGGAGAAGGGGATCTGGTGGGGGAAGACATTTTCAATGATGAGAGGGAGATGAGGGTTGTGAAGAGGAAAAGACAGAAGGATGGAGCCTTTTGTAGTCATTTAGAAGTTTCTTCGCATGTTTGAACTCTGATTCAGGTAACCATGAGTCTTCTTCGGCTGAGTAACCCTTCCATCAGATCAAGAACTTCCAATTCAGCGGAAATCCCTTGTGTCAGATGATTTTCTCCATTTCATACTCTTCTTCTCCATTGATAAGGTCAGGAGGGGGGGTGGGGAAGTTCAGTCCATGTACATCATTTTCACAATAGGGCAATAAGAGAGAAGCATGGAACATGAGGTGTATCTTCCAGGTACAAGGGAGGCAGAGTTTGTATGTCAATGGAGATAGAACATGGGTGATGATGAAGGGTCCTTCTCATTTGGGGGCAAATTTCAGATGAGAGATAAGCCATTTAAGGTTTCGAGCTTTGAGCCAAAATTTGTCGCCTTTCTGGAAGGGAGAGAACTTTCCATGGAAGCAAGATTTCATGACTTGTCTGGCAAGTTCATGGGCTGCTAGAGCTTCATCTCAAGCTATGGAGAGGAGTTTCAGGCGTTCTTCGATGGCTAGGAGGTGGGATTCAGCAAGGATGGTGGGAAGTGGACAGGGTTCAAAGCCCATCATGAGAAAGAATGGAGATTTACCAGTGACAGAGTGGGGGCAGTGATTCCATGCAAATTTGGCATGAGATATCATTTTGGACCAAGTAGAGGGGGAGTTGCCACAGAAAATGTGGAGATAGGTTTCGACTTCTTGATTGACATGTTCTGTTTCACCATCAGACTGAGGATGATAGGCAGTGGAGAGGGAGAGGTCATATCCAAAGAGGCGTCCAAGTTCTTTTGTGAGGGTAGAGGCAAATTGGGGGCCATGATCTGAGATGATTTTGTCATAGAGGCCAAAACAAGTGTAGACTTTGTGGAAAAAGAGAGAAGCAATCCCTTCGGTGGAGACTGACTTCTTTGTAGGGCAGAGAATCACCCCCTTAGTAAGCCCATGGTCGACCACAACCAAAAGACTGTCAAAGCTGTCAGAGAGGGGGAGGTCGGTGATGAGGTCATAGGAGACCTGTTGAAATGGTCAAATGCAGGAGGAGGAGATGGGGGAGTGGGGGGGAATGGTAGGATGAGTGTTTGCCTTGGCAGATTGGCAGGAGGCACAGCCTTCAATGTATTTGTGAACAAAGTGAGTGAGGCCAGGCCACCAAAATTCAGAGGCGATGAGTTGATGTGTTTTTAAATAACTGGGGTGACCAGCAGAGGGATGATCATGGTGGTGTTGGATGACAGAGTGACGAAGATCTGGAGGAACATAAACTTGTCCTTGGAAAGTGAGCACACCAGCATCGTATTGCCAATCAGAGAGGTGGGAGTGAAAGCAAGCAGGGACATCACCGGTGGTGGCATGGAGTGCATCAAGCACTAGAGGATCAGAAGCAGAGGAGGAAGCCAGCTTCACTTGAAGGGAGGTATCGATGAGGTTGACAAAGAGAGAGTTGGGTAGAAGGGTAACATTGTTGTTATCGTCATCATGTAAGGGGAGAAGATCCAGGCAATGAGACAGAGCATCAGGGGCAGCCAAGGAGGAACCTGGGACATGGGTGAGCTTAAGGTCGTAGTTGGAGATATTGAGTAACCAACGAGCCTGTCATTGATTGAGTTTCTGGGGTTGTCAGAAGTAAGTGAGATTTTTATGATTGGTGAAGACCTGGACAGGGAAAGGGGATCCTAAAAGATAGTGTCGCCAAGTCTTGAGGCCATGAATGATGGCTAAGAGTTCATGATCATAGATATCGTAGTTGCATTCGGCCAGGGAGAAGGTTTGGGAGAGGTAAAAACAAGGGTGCCAGTCACCATTGGCATCAGTTTAAAGGAGAACCCCTCCAGAGGCATATTTAGATGCATCGGTGGCAATGGCAAAGGGGCAAGAGGGGTCGGGGAGGTGGAGGATAGGTTGGGAGAGAAAGAGTTTTTTCAACTCATTGAAGGCTTGCTGACAAGAGGGAGACCAGGACCAGGGTTGGTTCTTCTTGGTGAGATCAAGGAGAGGTCAAGCGACATTGGAGTAGTTGGGGATGAAGTGGCAGTAGAAGTTGGCAAAACCGAGGAAGGAGCAGATGTCTTTGACCTTGGTGGGTGTAGGCCATTCTTGAATACCATCGAGTTTGACAGGGTCCATGGTGAGTTCATCAGGACAAACAATCATGCCAAGGTATTCAACCTCAGAAGCGGCAAAGTTGCATTTCTCAAGTTTGAGGTGGAGGTTGAGTTCTTCCATACGTTTGAGAACACATTTGATGCGTTCCTCATGAGTTTTTGAGTCAGGAGAAAAGATCAGGAGGTCGTCCATATAGATGACTAGCCATCCTTCTGCAATCATGTCACAGAAGGAGTCATTCATGAAACGTTGGAAGGTGGCAGGGGAGTTTCAAAGTCTGAAGAACATGACTGTGGGCTCGAAGAGGCCTTTGTGGGTGATGAAGGCAGCCTTCCATTGATGGCCATCCTTGATGCGAACATTGTTATATCCCCAGTGGATGTTGAACTTAGTGAAGACTTTAGCTCCCTTGAGTTTATTGACAAGGTTGGAGATGAGGGGGAGGGGGTAGGTACTGTATCTCAGATGGTATGTTCATTGACATAGCAGTAGTCTTGGCAGGGACAAAGGCCACCATCCTTTTTTTTGATGAAGAAAAAAGGGGCAGCTTGGGGAGAGTTTGAAGGTCATATTTTGCCAGCTTTGAGGTTTTCATCAAGGAAGGTTTTGGTGGCGAGCTTTTCATCAGGAGTGAGGGGATAAAGTTTGCCAATTTTTGGGGTGAAGGATTTGTCAAGGTTGATCTCATGATCATAGGGTCAGCTGGGGGGAACATGGTTGGTTGCTTCTTTGGAGAAGACGGTGGAGAATTTGGAGTATTCAGGTGGAAGGGTGACCTTGGGTTTGGCCTTTTCAGCCACAGCTGCTAGTTTGGTTGCTGTGGTGAGTTTGGCAATAGTAGCATTGGGGATGAATTGGGAATCACAACAGATGAGACATTGGATGACATGGCAATCATTGTTGTGAATGAGGTGTTGTTGTTTGGTTTCCTTCTTCATGTAGTCGTAGAGTTGTCCATCCCAGATGGTGTTGACGTTGACATGTCAGATAGGTCAAGGGGAGGAAGGGGTAGGAGGGGGATGAGTATGTTTCTGATAAAGGTCGTTTGACTGATCGGAGTCAAGGGAAATGGAGAGTTGTCGTTTTGTCCAGTCGATGGTGGGGTTGACTTCCTTAAGCCAAGGGAGTCCAAGGATAACATTTTCTTTTCCACAATTGAGGATATGGAAGAGAACAGAGTGGGAGACTTGGCCAATGCGGACGTAAAAAATGGTAGAAAATCAGATGAGACCATTCTTGTTAGGAGATTGGTTGATGTTGCAAACAGCAATAGGGGAGGGGAGTCGAGTTTTCAGGAGTTTGTGTTTCTGGACAAAGTCCCAGTTGATACAGGAGATTTGTGCTCCAGAGTTGATGAGAGCATGAGTTCCAACAGCTTTCAAGTGCAAGGGTTTGATGACTTGGACAGGGATTTGCATAGATTGTCTAGCTATTGAGTTTACAAGTACAGGCGCACAAGAAAAGGAAGAGGAGGGTCATTGCATTGGGGTATGCCCTCCATTTAAAAATCCTCATTGGGGACTGCAAAAGAAATGCAGGCAATGGTTTCTTCATCATCATTGTCAAGCTCTTCTAGCTTGGGTAATTCTTTGACCTTTCTCACCTCCTTTTTCTTTGGCTGAGGGGTCAAGGGGAAAGTGGGGCACGTGGAGGAGAGATGACCAGATCTGTGGCAGTGGAAGCAGAGTCTGTTTTTGATACAATGTTGCCTTTTGGCTTGGGTCATCTTTGGGATTCGGACAGTGTCGACATCCATAGCATTTGGGTCCTTAGTGGCATGGGGGGAGGAGGTGGGTTCCTCATCAGAGGAGACTTCTGGGGCTTTG
>JBBPMP010000891.1:0-11584 GCA_038090395.1 Boletales sp. KT-2023a
TCGACGCATCGTTGGAGTAGTGGAGTCAATTATCTCACGCTTACGATTGACCTACAGATTCAAATTGCGACTCCGCCTGTGCGTGTATTTTTCATTTTTAGGCCTATCGTTATGAAAACAGCTGTAAAGTTGGTTCACTCCCAGATCGACAGAACTTGTGGACATGGACAAATGTTGCTAATCAGACTATTTCAGGGCTATGATGGGTCTCAGCGCCAACGGAGCTAATTGTGGCCTGGAGCGGATTGTTAATTGACACGTCTTATGACATGCAATATTCCCCCGTTTTTGTTGCTGGCATCAGTCGTCGTCACAGATGGATTGATCGGAATTTATAATCGTCTTCGAGCGACGAGCTGCCAGCGAATAATGTCAGACTTCAAGGTGGGGTATGTTGATGACTCTGTTCTATCCTTCCGACGTCGTCATCAGTCCTTTATGATGTTGAACAGTTGAACGATGCGCTTAATCCGCCGGACTGCACCTTAGTACATCAATTCAGTCGCAACCCTGTGGTACGCGTCCCAACAGGGCACAACTCTAAACGAATATACACACTTGTACTCTAAAAAAATATTTGGCCGCCACTGACAATCTTACTGCCAGGGTGAAACGAAGCTTCCGACGATCCACCGATAAATTCATGAAGTTCGAGCTACGCACCGGCCCACCAACAAAATGGGTAGTCGCTCAAGTGAAGGCTCATATTGTACGATATCATGCACTAGTTCTAGCCCGAGCATCCTCTCCAAGTGACAGACGGCGTTTAAATTTGAAGTTCATAATACTAGCTGGCAACTCTGGAGAAATGATTCAACGATGTCATGGCGAAAGATAAGGTCCAGGCTTTGAAGGCCTCGGAGTCACCCGACCGGTCGGACTCTTCACAAGTTCCACAATACCAGTCCAACTGCATACCACAGGACTCACCGTATCATATTCCGGTGCAAACGCGCAGCCAGGGTCAGCGAAGGATTTCGTAAGTGGCTTGACATCTGACTGCCTACTTTGCACTTAAGTATGGAATACGTATCCATTTTCAAGTTCTGTCGTTTTCTGTTTCGTGCTCCGCTCGCGTGTTAATCGGAGCACCAACGTTTGGCACATTCGCCAACTGAGTGGAATTATAAGAGCACTGCTGCCGTGGAGCATGGTCGCAGTATCATTTCCTGAGTGCCCCACCTCCATCCATGTCGCAAGCACCGACTCTCCTGCCACTCGGACCGCTGCATGGCTCTTACTACTTTGGCTCGGTGCTGTCGACCGCACTCTATGGTCTTACATGCATGCAAACGTACGTACTTATCCGAATACGTTTGTCGAGCTGGCAGACTCACTATACATGCTCACCGCTGTCACAGATTCATTTACTACGTAAAGTGAACATCACGTTTTCCCTGTTACTTCTTCGACTGACCGTGATATGCTCAAGCTATTCCGAAGATGCCTTTCCTGGGAAGATTTTCGTCAGTCAAAGCCATGCAATCTGACATGCTTACTGACGTCTCCTTCTAGGTGGCCCTTTTATTGTAACATTTCCCGCCCCTCGTTTGCGACAGTGTGACCATTCTGAGATTCCATGATAGCGCGATGAACACCGTCCATGATGCCCTGACTGTAGTTGGAAGTGCGTTTATCATGTTCAACGTTTGTCGATCCGGCTCATTTTTGTCTCTCACATAGCGTACAAATACATCAAGGCTGGACTAACGAACCCACTTTCGTTTTCGATGGGGATTCCGTGAGTGACTAGTTCTAGCCCTTCAGTAATCATATCTCATTATTTCTTCAGAGAACTTATCGTAGGCTCTCGTTGCGATTCTACTGGAAAAATCATTAATATGTCGTAGTTACAGTTTGTGTTCACTGTATTTTGCCCTCGTTCGGTCCCTGGAACGAGTCCTGATACATTCACAGTGCATGACGGCCATACCTTCACAAGGCTATCTCATTCATCGGATATACATTTGTGCGTTTCTATCTCTTGCTGTCTCTATCGTTCATTCACGACCGCTCAGTTAGCGGCAAGAAGATTATTGTTCCGCTGCTATGGGTAAGGTTTGCATTCCAAGAACTCCAGCTTTCTTTAATCTGCATACAGATCCCCCTGGCAATTATTCAGATTGGTGCAACTTGGTGTTCTTTTACGAGTCGGGGGAACTGACATCCGATACTCTCTGACCAGTCGCTGCTTTTTGTAGGTTGTCATCTGCTGGGTTCCACTCTGCGACTGCTAACTTTGATTCTCCATAATTGGATTTTTAGATTATGTCATAAAAGCACTCTACAGTGTGGATGGGTGAGTTCGCTTACCCTTTACTGGCTGTGGTTTATTCACATTTTCTATTCACATCAGCACAACTTACGCTGTGTCGATCGACGTACTGAACAACAAACCATTTTCGGTAGATGGTATTTCTATGCATTGAGGCGAAAGTCTCACACTCCATAGACTCTTCGTAGTTTGTTTTTTGTCGTTGCGGCTGCGACGAACATCCTGATCGCTATTTCAATGACAACGCTACTTATCCGCCTGCGGTCCGATAATGGTTTCAACAGGCAAGTGCGCGTAATTTGGTGTCCTGTTGACCTTCAGGAAATAAATTGACATGGGCTCTCATCTGTAAGAATGGCGAACCTCTTGCAACGCCTCGTCTTTTTCTCACTGAACACGGGGATCTGGACGGCCACCTTCGCTCTCGTGACCCTCGTTTTGGTGTGTGTTCCTCCCCACGGCATACGATTTTCATAATGGGTTTTGATGTGATTCGTCAGCTGTATGTCTTCCCCAACAATCCGCACTACATTATCTTCAGTCTTGCTATGTGCCCGGTCTACTGCAACACTCTTATTTCCAACCTGAACGCTAGGGCGTATATCAGGATCGGTGGAAATTTGACCGAAGTTGTTAAGATGGGTTTCGTGTCAAGTCCAAGTTCGCATGTGGCGACCAACACCAAGACTGACGGAGGGATCGTATCTGGGCAATCGGTAGGCTTTCACCATTTGTCCTAATATACTTCATGAAACGGTCCACGGTAGGACATGGCTGTCTGAAAGGCCGCAGAAGTGGTTAAACATCCGGAAGCTGACCAGTCGACTCGTCAGTCGAGAAGTGTGTCTGAAGTGGCTGGAAATGTGACATGGGTATCCGTGCCGGCGGAATCAAAGCTAATACAAAATGCTATCTGGTTGATGTATCGATAATATCGTTCTCGCTTTTGCTGTCATCACGCTTTTTTACATCCGGTCCGTTTGCTAATACAGCAGCTAATGATCCTAGATTCACTGTCACTGTTATCATTTCCCCTTTGTATATGCAATGTTGCTACGTTGTCCTTGCATCGCGCGCCTGTTCATGTGTGACTACCAAACGTACTGGTTCAACAATGATCGGTGAGGTCATTACTGCAGAGCTGAAATGACCAGGGCGGCCCATTGGCGTAAAGCATACGTAGGTCAGGAAGCGAAAGACCCAATATTTGGGGTTAGTGAACTTCAGATGCGCCGAGATTTCACGGAAACGGCTGTGACGAGTGATGTAGCATGTGCCTTTAAATGACCTGCCTCGTGCCTACGTACTTGGAGTTAAGTTGTGTCGTTCCTTCGAGTTCCTAAGCTAGCTGCCTTTGTCGACAGCATGCTGGATTGTCCTTGCCCCGCGAAGCAACAACACTTGGGTAGAGACGGACCATTGCAAGAAATAGTGGACACGAAAACTAAAGTCATACGCTGCCTTGCAAGTTTACGGCTCTTCGCGGCCCTTCCGAGTCGGATGTCGGATTGTGACGCTCACGCATGAATTCTTGAACTTGTTCTCGATGGATATAGATCGAGGGTGCATCCACCCGCAGCGACGTACATCTAGACAATTTTAGCCTAGGCTCCAAACATTCAATGTCTCGGTCTCTGTGCTGATTGTTAGCACCGTCACGGTGCTTGTTATGTTGACGGACTGCACGGATCGTTGAGAAACACGCTCTTGTCTGAGAGCCTCCCTTTGTTGTTGTCCTCGTTGCTATTCGTGCCGGCGGCGACTCAATATTTGACCAGAGCATATGACCTGAAGTCGTAAGGTATGGTGCTATTTTCCCGAGTCCGGCAACCCGCAGTGTCCACAGACGATCCGATAGAACCGGGGTTGCTAGGGGTGAATAGACGGATCTAAAGTTAGAACTTTGGAGTAAGTGACCTGAGTGCGACCGAGACGGACAACGTTACATAATCATTGATATCCGACTCGAAGTCTCTTCGAGTAACAATGGGGTCTAGGCATAGGCTGACTTCGGCACCCACGACGACGGGTCGCCGGTGATACTTGGAGTCCTACCCACAGTGCCTGCGAAAATTACTGATCCGGGCTATGGATTCAAGATGAGTGACAAACACATTGTGCCTCGGAAAGTTTATATGTTACAACGACCCTCACAACTGGCTATGACCAATTCTTCGCCAGTAAAATGAATTCTGTTTTAGCAAGAGTCCTCCCAGGCCTTTCTCCTATGCCACCACCTGTACCTGGGCCCCTTGTTCATCCCCCATACTGTCGGCATGTCACTGTGCAGTATCTAGGAATGAATCCATATTCGGACCATAGCCTCCGTTGCCTCACTGTTTAAGGCACGGGATTAAAGGTGCGGATCGAATCAAACAAGAACGGACCTTTTCGATTCGATCCGCACCTTCAATCTCGTATCTTGAACGCCCACACGAAATCATGTTTAATAACTGACTCACCCTCATTCTGGAATAGGCTGGCCTGGCGACATATTTCGTGAGTTGGTTGGCATTCGTGCGACTCGATCATTTACTGAATATATATGTATATTTATATGTCCATTTTTCGCTCGGTGTTACTTCGTTTTTGCATAAGAGCAATGCATTTGGTGTATGAGAAGTCTGTCGCTGTGCGGGGTACCATTTCCTGACGATCCTTCTCAGAGTCGGACTCACGCCGTCATCCATGTCGCAAGTACCAAGTCTGCCACCGCTTGGGCCGTTATACGGCGCGTATTTTTTTGGTTCGGTATTATCGACCGCACTCTATGGCCTTACATGCATGCAAACGTGAGTGCTCTCCCAAAATGCATTCATCTAGTATTCGATAAAGTTACTCGAACAGATTCTTTTACTACGTGCAGTGAAGATCATGTTTACATCGCTGCTTCTTCTGCTGACCATGAATGCTCTAGCTATCCCAATGACTCCTTGGCCACAAAGATTTTTGTGAGTAGCAGAGTTGTGCACGCGTGCACATTGACGTAATGTCACGTCCTAGGTGGTCTTTCTATTGTAATATATTTACCCACCTCTCATTTGCGACTTTTCTGAGATCCCATACAGCGCACTGAACACTATCCATGAAGCCTTGGTCGTGGCCGGAAGTGCGTCTGTCGTCATTTTCAGCGTTTGATCATCCTAATCCGTGTTGTACCATATATAGCGTATAAATATCTTCTGGGTGGACTGATGAACCCTCTAGCATTTTTAACGGGGATTCCGTGAGTGACTAGCCACTGATTTTAGCCCTCGAGTGTTTAAGCCTTGATTATTTAACCAGGGAACTCGTCGTATGCTCTCTTTATGATTTCTTCGAAACGTTTACCTATATATATCGTAGTTACAGCTGGTCGTCTCGGTATTTTTCCTTTCTTTCTTTTTCGGGAACTAATGCCGATTGATATTTTTCAGTGCATGGTTTCCATACCTTCACAAGGCTATCTCGTTCGCAAGATATACATTTGTGTGTCCCCATGACTCTCTACCTTGCTCGTTTATGTGATCACAACCACTCAGATAGCGGGAAGAGGATTCTCGTTCTACTTGCATGGGTAAGGGTTTTGCACGCGAACAAGTTTCAGTCTCATTTTAAGCGGCATATAGGTTCCCCTGGTGATCATCCAGATTGGTACAACTTGATGTTCTTATCAATGAACATGTGGAACTGACGTGCTATAAATGCTGATTACCAGTTGCTGCTTTTTGTAGGCTCTTCAATCCATTTCGCTACGGTAATTGCTCATGGCAGTAATTTTAGATGTTGTCATCAGAGAACTCTATTTTGTGGATGGGTGTGTCAGTTTACCTGTTGCGGTTTGCAATTTACTTATATTTCTCATTCGTATTCAGAGTGATTAAAGTTGTTCCGACGAATGTGGTGACGCACAGGCCATTTTCGGTACGTGATTACGTTTTGGTGCTAAATTGATGCACCTATGTTTGTATAGACCCTTGGTAGTTTGTTTCTCGCTGTTGCAGCTGGGACAGATATCTTGATCGCCCTTTCCATGTCATTTTTACTTGTCCGCTCACGCTCTAGCACTACTTTCCACAGGTAAATCTTATGTTGTTGACTTTTTGGAGGCACTGACAAAATCTACGTCCCGCAAGTACGTCGCGCCTCTTGCAGCGGCTCGTCTTATTCTCGGTGAATACGGGCGTGTGGACTGCCGCCTTTGCCGTTGCGACCCTCGTTTTGGTGTGTATCCCTCACTACCGTATACGATTCTACGATAGATGCTCATCTGGCACGTTAGATACACGTCTTGCCCAACGGTTCGTTCTTCGCTGTCCCGGGTCTTGCTATTTGCCCTGTCTACTTTAACACTCTCGTCGCCAACCTGAACGCTAGGGAGTATATCAGATCTGGAAGCGAAGGGACAGAGAATATTATCAAAATGGATTTCATGTCAAGTCCGACTTCACAAGTGACCAACAACACGAGGATCGACAAACTGTGCGGAGAAACAAACGTAATCCTACCCGCCGGGCCGCCTGTAAGTTACAACGATTCGGGTTCCATGCATTTATGAGACGCTCCCGCCAGGGCATGGGTGTCTGGAAGACCACGGAAGTGGTCGAGTATCCGGAAGTCGATCAAACGATCAAGGAGTACGTTTGATGGATTGTGTTGGGATAGGAATCCATGGTCGGCACGATCAAAGCAAACATGGATGCTATGTATGCCCGAAGTACTGATATGCTCGTTTGTGTGCTTGCGCTGCTACTCTCAGGTTTTTTTAAACACTCGTTCGTCTGTTATTGTTATTTCCATGTTTACGTTCATTTCGGAGTCATCGCCTCGCGTCTGTTTGCCGCCAACGCGACGACCGAGGCGAGCTAGCAGTTGATTTTGTGCTTGATGCCGCTGCCGCCTTGCATAGTATGTGGTGCCAGTGCGTTGTAACTGGTCTCCGCTGTAATCTCGTCACGCGTTTGTGTATATACTTGAATGACATATTGAAGTCTTGGCCTGAAGGTCGTATTTGCCCTAGTTGTTCCAACTCTATACATTGTTCGCTAGCGTAACGAGTTGAGATGAGCCGTGCCATTCCTTGGAACGACCTCGGCCTGAATGGTTAAACAAGCCTTCTTGCAGTAACACCCATAGATCCTTACTAACATACATGGCAGGAAGACTGCAATTTCGATGAAAACGTACGTACTATCGCGACGGCTGCAATTTTGATATGGCCGTTTAACTTTCTACACACGTCTGAAAAAACAACTCAAAGTCCGGAATTTGGGTTTGACGGTCCGAGTGTGAGTTTGACTGTCACAGTGGCTGTGTATGGCATTTCGACTCGGTGTTCTTTCTGGCACTGCCTTCCGCCTGAAGCTGCTGCTAACTGCCAGTGGTAAGGAGGCCTTGTAACTCCTAGTATCAGAGTTAATGATTTTCAGGGCAGGTGCCAGTGGATGACGTCCCTGACAATTAAGTAATTAAAAGTTAGACAGACGAGTCAAAGGCACATGCATTACGGTTCAGGTACGCAAGTGATGCAAGGAAAGTCCAGCAGTGCAACGTAAGAGAGGGTCGTCGGAGGCTGACATTCCAAGTGCTTTGCAATTATCCTGACCAGTACGACTCTTCATATGCTTGACGAGCGTCGTGCCTTGTGCTAATTTCTGGATATCAGTGATTGGTCGTCGATCGCGTTCGCAGAGCGATAAAATCAGTCTTACAAAGGCACCCGGCGCCTGAGTTGGTTTATCTTTTCTTTGGCTTATTCATGTTTTATGTGTGCATCCAGCGCGCATGTATCCGCCCCAACCAGGCAGCCCGATAGGAAATCTTTTTCGGTAGACGGTACCGTCTGGAAGTTTTTCTCTTTCCGTCTCGGTCGCGGCGGATATCTTGTTCGCCGCCTCCACGACATTTCTGACTGTCAGGTCGCGCTCCGATGCTAATTTCCAAAGGCGAGTACAATCAAGGTGTTTTGTCAGCTCCAGGAAAGCGACTGGCATCTCCCTGGAAGAATAACACATGTTTTACATTGTCTCAATTTTTTTTCCCCGTCAACACAGGCAACTGGGTTGCTACGGTCGCTCTCTCGACCGTCATCCTGGTACGTGTCGTTTGCTCCTGGATCCGGCTATATATTCTAATTTGATCCATCGGCTGCATGGGGGTTCTCAAGACGCGCTTGACGATTATGTATCAGCCATAGGTGGGTCTTCCGCATTGGACTCTCGTGTACGTACAGAATAGTCCATTCTACATAGATCATAGGTGTTCGAAAGACTACTATTCGGAAATCAACGTAGGGAGCGAGGTCGTACAGGTTTCAGATTTTTGACCGTCTTTTGTGCACTTGCCTGTCTCAATTCATGATGAACCCCGTCTCATCCTTGAGGTGTGATTGGCGGCTTAAAAGACCGTTTGGGTAACGCTGACCGTCGGGTGCCTGATGGCTTACATAATGTATTGGCTAGAGGGTCCAAGTGTGAGACCAACCGGTGCGGGCATCTTTTCTGGACCAGTTGGGTTGTCTCTCTCTTTTCACCTTAATCTCCGGTTTTTCCTTCACGACCAGTCACGCATATAGGCAGTGTACACTGCACCATCGTCTTCAAATTACGTGCACTGACTCCACACGCTCCGCCAGAACCCATGGCACAACCGGTGTTTGATGGACATCCACTCGAGGAGTATTTTCAAGGCAAGGTGCTCGTGTATCGCTCCATTTTCACGACTTACACGCATTGTCCATGATGTAGACTCCGGCGAAGCCGCTGAGCTCATGCCGGGAGGCATCGCCGACCTTTCTCTTCAGCCCTATTTAATAGGTCTTCCGTCTGTTTCAAGACACGCCGAGAGGATGGAGAATCTCTGTTTTCTTATTTTTGGTGCAGTTCAGGTGAGCATTCACAGGCGTATCCACCGCGACATTGTTAACTTAGCAGCCGTACATGTATTCTCATGTCCGTTCCCACCACGGCGCTTTTCCCATCCCCGCAATAAAATGCAGTCCCTCAGTTCGCTCTTTTCCTCAGATCGCGTGTCTTTACGCACCCAAGCATTCGCCGAACGATTCAAGTATGGCATCATCTCTTCCTCTTTGCTATCATCATCGCTCGCCACGACGCCCATGTTGGAACCGCATCGACAGGCCCCATCGTTACCCGGGAAGCTTTCTCCCGGCCACAGCAGAACACCCAGCGCGACGGATAGCGTCTTGACCGACTGCCCCTCCCTATCCATACCTCCAGACCCCGAAACGCCGATCTGGCCCGTCACGCTTTCGTTTACCATTTCTATCGCCGCCTTCAGTGCTCGATTTCACTTTTCAGCCATCTTGCTGCTTGCTGGCACACTGTATTATATACGTGTTCACAGGGTGGACATGCACAGCTCTAAACCGGATGTGATGACGCCCGTGAGCGTTCTGTTGTTTCTTGCTATGTGTGCCGGGTTGCTAACGCATTTTCAAAAAAGTCTTTAATGGCCTTGCAACATTTGATCTCTGCTGGCCGACTGTGGGATAGTGTGATTAATGATACCTTTGCTATATTGGAAAACGAGGAGCGAAGGTGAGAGTGTTCTTCATGTGCTTTTCCGGACGGCTCCCTAAACTCTTCTTTACGTAGCATATTTTCGACTCCACACACACCTTCTTCCTCGCTTCGCGTCGCTCTTTCCACGTCGCTTCTAACGACCCAAACACAATGCGACAATGTCCGACAGCTCCTCGCCGCCATCACGTCGCCCACCGAGCTCGTTCAGCTCGCCGAGATGTATGCGCCACCGTCGCCCATAAAACCCACATTTCCGCGTGATTCCCGTCGACCTCTCTCCCACCCAGGTCCGTCGCCACGCGGGGACTCCACGACGGATCGCACGCGGAAGCGGTCGACGTGGAACGGGTCGTACGCCTCGCTTGCTCTCGCGGGGTCTCCGTCCGCGTTCCAGCTCGCGCAGCGCAGGAAGAAACGCAGATCCGATCTGAGTGCCCTGATAGGGACCGCCTCGCCGTGTCCAGCCCCACGAAGTGCTCTGTCGTCGCCACAGCATCTCGCGGACGTGTTCGAAGAAGAAGACGACGACGGGGCCGCGTTCTCGCACACGGACGATGATACGTTTGGCGCGGCTGCGCTCGGTCTCTACCGCCGCCGCGTGCACGGGGGCCTGCGCGCGCTCGAGCTCTCCCCGCAGCGGACGACGACGACGTTGTGCGCGTCGAAATACACGCGCATGCACCCCGCGCGGCACCCGCTCTCGCTGTCGCCGCTGCAGCAAGCGTTGCACGGCGCGCTGGCGTCCAAGCGGTTCGCGTGCGCGCACCTCCTCGCGTTGCGGTTCGAGGACGACGAGGACGAGGCGTATTGGGACGACGTGCGCGCGGTGATGGACCTCCTCACGACGACGCTCGCGGCGGCGCGCCTGTCGGAGGCGCTCGAGCGGGACGAGGCGGACGCACGGCGGTCCCAGGAGGAGGCGCTCGACCGATCGGAGGAGGAGGAGGAAGGGGAGGCGCACGGGCGGCAGGGTGCAGAAAAACGTGCACGCGCACTGCCGACGTCGATGCCGCTGACGCCGCCAAAGTCGATGTCGTCGCCCCCGCTGTCGCTGTCGCTGACGCACGCGTTCGCGCCGACCCCGACGCACCTCGCGCGGTTCGCAGCGCACGTGGGCGCGATCGCGGGTGCGCTGGACGATGCGCGGGACGAGCTCGCGCGGTGCGTGGCGGCGCTGAAGGACGGGCAGGAGGGGGGGTCGTCGCGCCCGTCGACGGCGTCGTCGAGCGAGGGGCCTCTCGAGTGGGGGCTGCGGGAGGGGGAGGGGGGGGAGGAGAGAGAGCGGGGGGGAGGGGAGATGGAAAGAGGGGAGGAGGGAGCCACGAGCGTGCGTGCGAGCGAGGAGGAGGCGGGGGACCACGAGCACCCTGCGCTCCACGCGTACGCGCGGCTGCGGCGCGAACTCGGGCTGGCGCTGCGCGAGTGCGAGCGCGGGCGGGCGCGGCTAGTGGAAATCGTCGCGCCGCTGACGCCGACGACGGAGGAAGACGAGGACCCGGGCGACGTGGGGGTGAGGCGCGTGGTGGAGAAGGCGCTGGAGCGCGAGCAGGATTCGGAGGGGGTGCCAGAGCCAGTGTCAGCATCAGCGCGGGAGCCGGAACGGGCACATGACACCACCGCACACGACGACGACGACGCGACGCACCCGCTCCTCCTTGCCACGTCCGCCGCACACCTGCCCCCGCCAGGCGCCGAGCAGGTGTTCGAGATCGAGGCCGAGTCGTCTGTAGCGGTGGTGAGGGGGTCGGGGTCGGGGTCCGTCGTCCGCGCGCGAAGCACGCTGACC
>JBBPMP010000893.1:0-11535 GCA_038090395.1 Boletales sp. KT-2023a
GTGGTAAACAAATGCAAATAGTCAGTCACAATGTGACTGACAAGTAAGTAACTCAAAATAGCAAAAATGTGCAAAGTACACAATCAAAGCATATCCAACAGTATGCACATGCTGCAACCACTGTGTTAGACAGCTGGAGTCACACAGCTGGAGTCCACTCTCAAAAACCAGAATTGAGTGATGCATGTACTACACACCTGGAGTCCACTGTCAGAAACTGAAGAAAGTGAAGACAGTGAGCTCCAATACATTAACTAGGCAGTAAACAAATGCAAATAGTCAGTCACATTGTGACTGACAAGTAAGTAACCAAAATAGTAAAAATGTGCAAAGTGCACAATCAAAGCATATCCAACACACTGTACCTCTGCACTTATCACTCTGGCATCGTTATTTCATGCACCACAATTCCACAGATGTTGAATTGCTGTTGGAGTGCAATCTGATCTCTGGGATGAAGAAGCTGGACAGTAAGTCCACACCTGATTCCATCTGTGAGCTATGCCTTGCTGGCAAAATGCATGTCAATCCATTCCCTAGCTCCCAATCTTGCACTGCTCATCCTCTTGAGCTTGTTCACTCTGATGTTCACACAATCCCTTACCCCACATTTGCTGGGTACTGCTATTGGGTGACATTCCTTGACGATTACTCATGATATCACTTTGTGTTGCCAATTCACACGAAATCAGATGTTTTCAATGCTTTTAAGCAGTTTAAGGTGTTTGCAGAAAACCAGATGGAGCAACACATCAAAACTCTGTGGGACAACAAGGGAGGGGAGTACATGAGCAATGCAATGCTTAGACTCACACAGTAATGCAGCATAGAATGCCAGCAATTGGTCTGAGCTCATCCTCAGCAAAATGGGGTTGCAGAACATGCCAATTGCATCCTTTCTAAGAGGATAACAGCTATGTTGAATGAGTCCAGTCTCACAATGGCATTCTGTGGTGAAGCACTATCTGCACTTGTCCATGTGTGGAACAGATGTTAACAGCTGGGTTCACTCAGCTGGAGCTCACTGTTAGAAACTAAATGTATTTGAGTAGTATAGTTAGACATACCTGGAACTCACTGTCAGAAACTGAGAGACAAAGACAGTGAGCTCCAGACTACATCTGGAGTGCTACAATAACACTACACAACAATGCCACACCATCAGTGGCTAAGAACATGACTAAGTAAAATGTCCCAAAAAGTGCAGAGTGCAAAATAAACAAATGTAACATTTCCCTCTGATTGTGCATCTCTGCACAATATCAATCTAGCTTCCCCCAAAAGTGGACAATCCAAAAAGTTCACAGAACTGCTGTACTTTAGCACAAGGGAGTGCTTTTGTGAGCAAATCAGCAGGCATACTTGCAGTGGGCATGAAATGGGGTGAAATGACATTTGCATTGACCACATCTCACAACCAGTACCACCTGAGATCCAGCTGCTTCATATGGCCATGATGCTCAGGGTGTTTTGCTACCTGGATCACAGACTGGTTGTCCATGTGCAGGGTGGATGCACCAGAAAGCTTAAATCCGAGTTCCTGCAGCATTTTGCGCATCCAGACAATCTCCTTCCCAGCTTCACATGCTGCGATGTATTCAGCCTCAGTGGTCGACAGAGCAACAATGGGCTGGCATTTCGACATCCAAGAAACAACACCAGTGCCGATTTTGACAACATATGCGCCAGTAGAGCGACCGGAGTCCTTGCAATCGCCGTGACTTGCATCTGAGAAGGTGGAGAACAGCTCGGATGTGGAGGGGTCAGGCGAGTAAGTGATAGCGTGACTCATAGTCCCTTTGATGTAGCGGAAAAGGTGTTTGACAGCATTCCAATGCGCAACTCCTGGATCAGAAGTGAATGAGGCGAGTTGACCGACTGAGAATGCGATATCTGGCCGTGTGGTGCAGGAAAGGTACTGCAATGAACCAATAGCGCCTCCATAATCGACAGAGCGCATGAAAGCGCGCTCCTCCGACGTCCTGGGACTCTGCTTGCGTGATAGACACAGTCCTGGCTCCATAGGCGTCGACACTGGCTTACAGTCGGCCATATTGAAGCGAGAGAGGACATCGATGCAGTATTGGCGTTGGGAGATGGTGAGGGAACGTTTGGAGCGGTCACGATCGATTTTGATGCCTAGAATCTCTGTGGTAGGGCCGAGATCACGCAACTTGAAGTGTTTGCGCAGATCCTCGATGGCCTGCTTGATCGCCTCAAGAGACTTTGATGCGAACGTCATATCGTCCACAAAGACAGGTAGCACAATCTGGACATCACCTCGAGCGAATACATAGACAGCTGCATCAGAATAGGTCTGGGTGAAACCCAGAGACTCGAGAGTGGTGCGCATCTTGCGATTCCAGCGATTTCCGCCTTGTTTCGTCCCATACAGCGATTTCTGCAACAAGCAGACCAGTTCTCTTGTGTTGCCCTCAGCAAATCCCTCGGGCTGCTCCATATAGACGTCACAGTCCATTTCGCCGTTTAGGTAGGCATTGGAGATGTCGACAGACCAGAGATGGAGGTCGTGGATAGCAGCCAGCGCAAGAATGATGCGCAGAGTCGGAAGGCGCACAGTGGGAGCGAAAACCTCAAGGTATTCATAGCCAGGACGCTGAGAGAAGCCTTGGGCGACCAAACGGCGCTTGAAACGCTCAAAGGAGCCATCAACATGGTATTTCTTAGTGAAAATCCACTTAGAACCGATGACAGGACGATCCTTTGGTCTAGGGACAAGTTTCCATGTGCCGTTCGCTTTGTGAGCAGCCAATTCGTCCAGTGCAGCCTGTTTCCACTCATTCGCCTCATCGCCTCGCAATGCCTCCTTGTACGACCTCGGATGAGCTGTATTTGCGCTCAAGCACTGCGCAAAATCAGCCTCTTCATCATCGGAATCATCTGGATCCTGGGAGAGCTGTGCAGGACTCAGTTTCCACCATTCTCGCGGTGCTTGACGCGTTCTACGAGGCAAGCGGGCCCCAATGCCAATCGGTTCTGCGATAGGAGGTGGAGGTGGAGTCTGTGGTAATGGAGCTGCAACAGGAACAGGTGTCCTGGGTTCGTCATCCTGTGCCTCCGGAGGATCAGGCGCCCCCCCAGGAGGTAGAATCCCAGGCATTGAGGTGTCATCATCGACATTATCATCGTCAGTGACCACAGGCGGCACATAAGGAATGGGAATGGGAGCAAGGATAGGACCGGGTTGTGATTGAGCGATAGATGGGGTAGCTGTGCTGCGTTCGTCGAAATCAGCTCGTTCTGATATGATTGTGCGCTTTGTGGTGGGATTATAAAACTTCCAACCTTTGTATCCATCCGGATACCCAATGAAGACGCATTTCTCGTAGTGGGGGCGCAGAGCATCGCGTTTGTCCTTCTGGATGTGCACATAGGCTGTGCAGCCCCAGACACGAAGATGGGAGACATCTGGCTTGTGTCCATGCCATAACTCATAGGGTGTAGAGTCGTCGAGCGCAGCAGTGGGGCATCTGTTCCACACATGGACGAGTGCGGCTAGTGCTTCGCCCCAGAATGCCATTGCAAGGCTGGATTCGTTCAACATGGCTGTTATGCGCTCTGAAAGGACGCGATTGGCACGTTCTGCGACTCCGTTTTGCTGAGGACGAGCTCGAACCGTGTGCTGGCGTTCTATGCCGCATTCCTGCGTGAATCTAAGCATGGCATTGCTCATATACTCCCCTCCCTTGTCGTCCCACAGGGTTTTGATGCGTCGCTCTGTCTGGTTCTCTGCAAACGCCTTAAACTGCTTAAAAGCGTCGAAAACGTCTGATTTTGCCCGAATTGGCAAGACAAAGCGATATCGAGAGTAATCATCAATGAATGTCACCCAATAGCGGTACCCAGAGAATGTGGGGTAAGGGATGGCATGTACATCGGAGTGAACGAGCTCAAGAGGGCGAGCGGCGCGAGATTGAGAGCTAGGGAATGGATTTGCACGCATTTTGCCAGCTAGGCATGGCTCACAGACGGGGTCAGGTGCGGACTTGCTGTCCAGCTTCATCCCAGTGACCAGATTGCGCTCCAACAGCGATTTAACGTCTGCTGAGTTGTGGTGTGCGAAACGACGATGCCAGAGCGATAAGTCCAGAGGCACAGTGGTTGCAGCATGTGCATACTCGGTCACAGGCTCAGTAGTACCATCCAGAAAAGCGGCGTTGTTGCTGTTAATGGTTGCAACGAAAAGCGGTGGTCCAGAAGCTCGAGAGAAGGTCAAATGGGTCGCATTGATATGCACAACAAAGGATGAGTGACGAGTTAGATACAACGCAGCGAGGAGGTTGTTTCGCAGTTGTGGGACATGTAAGACATTGCTAAACTCCACCGCTCTACACCTCTTTCCATGGACAACCGGGTGGAAGACCACTGAACCAACTCCTGCCGAATAGACAATGGTATTGTCGGCGAGCTTGATAGGGATGCGTTTGGGCATGTAATTGCGCAGCCAGTGACGATGGGGTGTCATATGAGAAGTGGCCCCCAAGTCTGCATTCCAATCATGGTCAGCATTGAGTTGGAGTGGTGTAAACAGGTCAGAGAGATCTGTAGAATGACAACTTGCATTCCCAGCCCGTTCAAGGACTTCCTGAGGTGGGGTGGATGGAGTGGAGCTAGGATTCGCTGCCTGAGAGTACTCGCCCTTCTTGTCCCTGCCTTTGTTCGATTTGTAGTACTTTTTTGCCCTTTGGAGCGAATAGCACTTGCACTGGCAATGTCCTGCCTTCTCGCAGAAGGAACAGGGTGTGTTTGGAGCGCAAGTGCAGCCTGGCGAAGAGGCAGAGAGCACAGAGTCGGTGTGCGAGGAAGGTGCATCTGAGTGAGGGTGGCGATTGATCTCCTCTGTGTGGAAAGCAGCCTTCACCTTGTCTTTGTCAAGGTCAGTGAGAAGGGTGAGAGATGAGACAAAGTGCGAGTAGTCTGCTCCTAAAGCGCGAATCATAGCCATACAAGTCAGTTCTGCATCCATGGTATTCATGTCGAACGAAGTGCCGCACAAATCCTGGATTTGGAGCATAGATTCCTCAACTCGAGCTGCAAGTGCAGGGAGGGTCTCTTCAGGACACTTCCAGATGCTAAAGAAGTTGTCATAGGCAACAAAGCGGCTGCTAGCCTTCTGCTGAAGAAAGACCTTCTTGAGCACTGCCCAGGCTTTAGTAGGGTCATCTTGGTCAGCCCAGATGTGGACTCGTTGGTCTGGGGCAATATTGAGCATGAGCTCACCAGCTGCCTTGTCCTGCTTGATATCCCAAGCGGTTTGGTCAGCACCAGCAGTGGTTGGGCGAGTCTCTGAGTCATTGACGAGTCGCCAGAGGCCCTTAGAGCGGTACAACGCCTTCATTTCCTCGCTCCATGTGACATAGTTGGAGCCAGTGAGGTGCTGGATGCGATGGGAGTGTTGTTGGTGGTCAGATGACATGGTTTCTGAGCGAGCAGAGTGGAATGGCAGCAACAAAGTGAGGAATTGAGTGAATAGGCAGTCTTTGAATTATTTTCACCGGTGTTGTGAGGTGGAATGATGCGACTAGAGCGCAGGGCTCATAACCTGTTAACAGCTGGGTTCACTCAGCTGGAGCTCACTGTTAGAAACTATATGTATTGGAGTAACATAGTTAGACATACCTGGAGCTCACTGTCAGAAACTGAGAGACAAAGACAGTGAGCTCCAGACTACATCTGGAGCGCTACAATAACACTACACAACAATGCCACACCATCAGTGGCTGAGCACATGACTAAGTAAATCTCCCAAAAGTGCAGAGTGTGAAACAAACAATGTAACATCCTGGGACTCTGCTTGCATGATAGACACAGTCCTGGGTCCATAGGCATCGACACTGGCTTACAGTCAGCCATATTGAAGCGAGAGAGGACATCGATGCAGTATTGGCATTGGGAGATGGTGAGGGAACATTTGGAGTGGTCATGATTGATTTTGATGCCTAGAATCTCTGTGGTAGGGCCCAGATCATGCAACTTGAAATGTTTGTGCAGATCTTTGATGGCCTGTTTGATTGCCTCAAGAGACTTGGATGCGAACGTCATATCATCCACAAAGACAGGTAGCATGATCTGGACATCACCTTGAGTGAATACATAGACAGCTGCATCAGAATAGGTCTGGGTGAAACCCAGAGACTCAAGAGTGGTGCATATTTTGCGATTCCAGCAATTTCTGCCTTGTTTCAGGTCAAGGTCTAAAAATATCCCCCAAGATACAATGGGGTATCATCAGACTCTCAAGATTACTTAATCATCAGCAGACTGGAATATGCCTTGAACTATCCACCTGCTCTGTCCAGCGCATTGTTTCATATTTCAACACTCACAGGACAATCATGGGCTAGTCTGAAGACAAGAATCTGGATGAGAAACAGAAAGATCCTTGTCATCTGTGGGACATTAATATCAAGGTTAGTCTGAGGCCTGTCTTGGCTCTTTTTAAAAACCTGGTAAAGGATAGCCTTGGTAGTCACAGGCAAAACAGGTGATAGCATGCCCAGCTGAGCTGCCCTCTGTTAGGACTGAGCTTTACAAAAGATGACAAACAGATATTTGATTCAAATGGCAAAGTCCATAACCATAATCTTGATGTGTGAGATGTGTAGCAAAGTGTGTCAACATCAAATAGTTGGGAAGAGTTGAGACACATAATTGATGAGCAACTTACAAAGCTGAGATACCTTGAGATCTGCATAGACCAATCAATATCAAGACTACCAAAAAACAATGTAGTTACTGCATATAAATAGTATATATGAAATATGCACAGAACATGCTATGCATGGAAACCATAAGTTCTTGGGATGTCATATGGAGTATGACAGAATATACAAGAATATGTATAATGTCATACCACAAGATTGGAACTGCAGAATTGTGGAACTCAACTTGGAATTGAATGATCCAAAGTGAACAATCCTAACATCCTCATGCAAATAATGCTGCATGGAATCAAAGTCAGGTGATAAAGGGTGTGTGAGCTAATGGTGAGCCCTTGGATGTGTGGGGTCACTTGACCACAATGCTGGCATCAGGAATGACTTGGTCTATCATATTGTTAGCAGGGAGTATCTATCAAGGAAACAAGCAACAAACCTCAGACACAAAAGACAAGTGATGTATTTTATAATGTATTTCATCCATTTTGGATCATTCCAAGACAACAACAGTGTAAGGAACTTGACAATTCTGCAATCCCAACTTTCCAAACCCAGAACATAGTTTCAAACCCCTTGCCATAACTTGTTCCAAGTCACCTTGATTGTTCCATTACATTCCACACTCTGACCTAGTATAGTATTTATGATACACAAAGACCTAATTAGTTTATTCCCTTGCATTATTGTGCACTCCATCAGATACATTGGTGTAAGCATCCTGACAACATGTTTCAGACACCTGCCAGAAGGAACACTGGCTTATTCCTGGAGAGGGGTCATCATTTCACTTAAGCAACCATAAGACTATCCTAATGGTACATACTACCAACCTAATAGTGATCACTTTTGCAGTGAGATCATCTAGCTGCAAGTCCAGCTTTGCTTTGACTTTTGCTGACTCTGTTAGGACTGAGCTATAAAAGATGGCAAGCAGATATCTTGATCTGAATGGTGAAGTCCATGACTGTAATCTTAATGTGTGAGATGTGTAGTGAAGAGTGTTGACATCAATGGAAGAACTTGGAAGTCAAGACAATCACTAAAGTACAACTTAGATCAGATATCTTTCAATCCTTTAGATGTATGTAAAACTAGTGATGACAATTCTACCAGACAACAATGTAGCTATGGCATATAAATAGCAAACATGAATGATGCACAGACCAAGCTATGCATGAAAATCCTAAGTCCACAAGATCAAAATGGAATGTATAATCAGAATGATGAGACTTGAAATTGTTCCAGATGTGAGACTTGTGCCAGAAATGCTGGAAGTAAGCCAAAAGTAAATGATCTGAAATGAACTGGAGTAAATCCAAAGTGAAATGATCCTAACAGACTCTAAAATTCTGCTGTTATGTATCACTGCATTAGGCCATGAATTACACTCTCAGTAAGGCTCAAAACATTGCACTTCATTCACAAAACATGGTACAAAAGTACACCAGCAGCACCAGCACCTACCAATCCCCCCCTTGACATGAAACTCCTAGTTGAAGGGGGGGCCCATCTGGCCATGTCTTCTCCAACCTGGGCCAGCCCACTGGGTCATTGACAGGGTGCAACTCATTGCATGTGCTTTGCAACCACTCCCTGAGTCTTGACACATGCTCACAGTCTTGTCCCTCCCAGGCCAGGAGCAAGATTGCCAAAAATGTACATTCCACTCCCTGCTCCATGCAGCAAAGGCATCACCCTTGTATACCTCCTTTGCATACTGTATTCCTATGTGATCAACATGTGGCAGGGGCTGCCCTCTGCCTGTAGGAACCAGAGTTTGAGTAAGTTTTAATAGAGACATGATTGCCCCATCACTACATACCAAAGAAGCCTCTATTGCACATTTGTTGTAGCTCTGTGCAAACTTCACCCATCTAACCTCACTCTCCATCTCTGCTGGCAGATCAAATTTGTAGGTTGGAAGCATTTCAAGTGGTGTTGGTGTTGGTTAGAGAACTGCATTGCTGAATGTCACTGTGCTTAAAATATTCCCTTGTGAGTTGCTTCACCACTGGACCTACTTTGAAAGCAGACAATATATTCTGACCACACCATTGTCCCCCCATCAAAGCACCTCTCCTGGTCCATACATGGTGATCCATCTTTCATCAGCAAACCCCCCCCTCTCCTTGTACAGATTTGTATAGATCTTTACAGCATACTACAGCTCTATATAGTAGATCCACAGTCAGGTCCTTGTCTATACAGTTCTTTACAGGGTCTATACAGATCTGCACAGACTTGTACAGAATTTTATACACTCATTATAGACATTAAATCAAATCAAGATTAATTATATAAGTACAACCAACCAAACATTACATAATCACACTATATAAATATTATTTAATCAAAAAAGCGAAAATTAGCAAAGTATAAACATATTAAAGTACTAATAGCTTATCATAGATATAATGAAGCAGGAAATGATGATGGTTGAGGGAAGAGAAGGTGTGGGAAGAAACTGAAGTGAGGCTGGTATATATAAGAAAATTAAAACTCAGCCAGAGTGTCAATTTGACTAAGTCTTTTGACTACACTTTGCTACACTTTTGATGTGCTTTTTTGGTACACTTTTGATACACTTTCTACTTTCCCATGCTATGAGAAAATTCCCACAAAGAACAAAAAAAAAGTTCCCACACCGTACTCCAAAAATGATATTGGAATAAAAAACATTTTCCCATGCTTCACACTACACTTGTGCTATATACTTTTGGTACACTCTTGGTACACACTTTGGCTACACTTCTACACTTTATAAGTGTACAAAAAGTGTAGTACAAAGTGTAGTGAAGTATAGTAAATGTATAGCTAAAAAAACCTAATCAAATTTGACACTCTCCCTGCTATATTTGATTGTATGAGTCTATTTACACTTATTTTGATTGTATATAAGCCTTATTCATTGACTTATATATTTACTTTGCAAACTTGGTAGTATCTGTGGAGCTATACAAAATCTGTACAAAATCTGTATACATATAACTCTATACTATCTGTAGGGCTGTACCTGTTATGCTTGGTCCAGGTAGGAACAAGCATAGGCTCAAAGAGAACTAAAGATGGGAGTCAAAGGTTTGAAGGAGTCTGGTAGGACTTGCCAGACAACAAAGGTTTCAACCGATAAGACAATCGGTGGAGGATCAAAGATTCAGTCGATGTAGAGAGTTGATGGAGGGATCAAAGAAGTTGTCCAATGAGGTAGTCAACAAAGAGTCAAGGAGATCGCAAGGAGGACAAGGTTGATTGAGCAGAACTAAGCTAAGGTACATCGGTGTATGACTAAGGCTTAAGTAGTACTCAAGATAAAGTTAAATCAGAGAAGGAAATGATAAGGATTGCCTCATGGTGGAAATAAGAATGAACATGAGGCGACGGAGATGAGAAACATGAGGCAAAGATAAGAATGGTGTGTGACGAACGTGTTGTACATTCTAGAACACTCTATAGAAAGAGAAAAAGAGTACTGGGTAATGCCGGTCTAAGTGTGACAAGGAAAGAATGAAGAAAAGAGGGAATCATAATATTACCCCTGCAGTACATTCAAAGTTACTACAAGAAAACAAAAAGGTGAAAACAAACAATCAAGAGAAGAGAAAACACCTAGAGATCCATGCAGCAATCACCACCAGGGGAACTGGTCATGTTGGCATAGGCAGAATCATCAACACCTTCGCTATCATTCTTATAGATGTAGTGGGATGTGAAATCAAGACAGATAGTTTCAGAAGGAGGAGAAGGATGAGGAGGGGATTGGTGATGACGACAATGTGGATGCACCAAGGTGGGATTTGGGTGGATGATCTGGCTTCGGCAGGAGTGGATGATATCCTGGAAAGGAGGGGATGACAAGGACAGTTATGTTGCAAATGACCTGGTGTGTGACAACCACAGAAAGGGCAGGCATAGTAAGGGCAGTGGGGGTGAATATGATTCAAATGATGACAGTGGTAACACATTTTGAAGTAGAGAGGGTGAGATGGGGGGAGAGGACAATCATGTTGTCCATTCCATCATACCTCTGGGCGGTCCATTTCATCTGCCATAGCCTGGGTGAAGGGTTCCAACGAATAGTCAGTGGATTGTTCTGCGGTGTGGTAGTTGGATGAATGAGAGGTCAGCATCGCCAAGTCATCAAGGGTTAAGGGAGGTTCCAGAAGATCCGGGGTGGGGATTCAGTTTTCTTTGGATTGGTCAGCTAGTTCTCTGACATAGTGAAGGACATCGGCCGAGAGGTCATCCATTTCAAGCTGGTGCATGAGGTTGGTGGTGAGAGTGAGGAGTCTGCAGTGTACATTGTGCAAGAGGGTGGTTTGGGTCATCAGGTAGAAGTGGGCATGGATCTGGTCGGCGATAGAGAGAAGATGAGGGAGTTCATTGTATAAATGTAAGAGGGATTCGAGGGGGGAATAGGGTTCTAAATGGTGGCGAAGGGGAACAATAAGGTCCAGTGGTTCAGACACATATGCATAGCACCAATGGCAGTAATGGGGAAATGCTCCTGTCGAAGATGATGGGCATAGATGAGTACTGCAATGGAGAGTATAGCGTCAGTGTTAGTAGGAGGAGGGGTAGGGGGAATGTAGGGAGCAGTCCATGGGATTTCTGAGGCAGAGTCGACAGGAGGGAGTTCAGGAGGGGGGTTCCAGCCAGCAGGAGTCTGAATGGGAGAAGGGGATCTGGTGGGGGAAGATATTTTAATGACGAGAGGGAGATGATGGATGTGAAGAGGGAAAGATGGAAGGATGGAGCTTCTTATAGTCATTTAGAAGTTCCTTTGCATGTTTGAACTCCGATTCAGGTAACCATGAGTCTTCTTCAGCTGAGTAACCTTTTCATTGGACCAAGAACT
>JBBPMP010000894.1:0-11519 GCA_038090395.1 Boletales sp. KT-2023a
GAGCCTGGGGTCCTTTCCCGGCATACTCCGAGGCGCGACTTTTTTCGACGCTTTTTCCGCATAGTTATGAAAACCGCTGTAAAGTAACGCTGTCAAGGTCACTCGCAATCTCGTTACCTTACTTTCTTCGCACTCTGTTCTTTGTGAGTTCCATCGTACGATATTACCGTTGCGGGTCTAATATGTTATTAAAGTTTACCTGAGTCATGGTACTGCTTGTTGGAGGATATCCCATGCTTTGGAATGATGCCAAAGCCTGGGCACTTCGCCATTGGCCAGATATCGAAATCTGGAACGACAATAGCTTAGCGTACATTCTCCAACGATACCACAAAGACCATGGGCGGAGTATGACCTGTGTTCCGGTCGAAATTGATAAACAGGCATGTCTTCTTATCGTGATGCATTCCAAGTACGACCGGGCATCGACGCCTCGCAAGCATAGGCGATTCCCAGAGAGCGAGCGCGCGTTGCGGTACAAGGCGGAGCTATTCAATCATGAGGAAGATAGGGCACTTGCCGAGAACTCACATTTCACCACGATTGCTGATCCATTCATGGAATGGTCCAGGATAAGCTTAGTTACTCGATTGGGTTGTCGGGTCCGCGACTAACACGTACGTTATTGTAGAGCTGACATGATTCATGTGTTATTGTCTTGTACTTTCTTCACCAATGTCCAGTGGAGATGCGTTGTCGCGAATGATGGTCTGTGGTACTACCTTTATTTTAGCATTTACACTAGCGAAATCATTGAAGTTGCTATGTTATAGTGTTATGCCCATTACAACGTTACACAAACTCAGGGGGAACTTCGACACCGGACGCGCGAACTACATGAATAACGGTCATACCTGCTTATTCGACGGTCCCCTGCTCTGTACTCAAGGAACATACTGTATGTAAGTTCGGACTTTGCGAGTTCGAGACCGCAACTGCAAGTTGTAAGCAACGCTGGATCTACGAGTACGACAGCATTACTAGCTGCTCTCCCACCACAACATTTTCGCTGTCGGACCTATTCGATCCAGACTATGCTGTAAAACAAGTGCTCACGTTTCGCCCCGGGTAGGCTGAACCAGTGATCGTATCAGCCTCCCAGTGTTTATTATTCGCAAGCCTTACACTATGGCGAGAATTGCGAAGGTGGTCCTCGAGCCAGGGCAAAGCAGTGTCAATTCGCTCCATTCGGTCGCCTTGGGACGAGTGTTTTTCTTTTCGGACCCACCGTGGTTAAACATTACATTCAACAATTCACCCATTCGTACTGACCAATAATTCACGAAGTCCCTGGTAGATGAAAGAATATACATGTATCAAAAATACACCGGAGACTGGGATATCACGATTGGTTTGCAAAAGTGGGTATGGGGAGTAGATGCTTTGATGAACACAACTCGAATGACATCCCTGCAGGATGGACATGCCAAATGAGTGCCTATCAAATCAAGAAGGAATTAAACGAAGCATGAACTGGGTGGGTACAATCACAACGCGTGTGAAGTCATCAAAGCACGTCCGACACTCGTACGCTTTGGATCAACTTCTCCAATATCATCGGCGTCATCTCTTTCACCTGAACGACAATCAAACAATCCGCAACAACTCCTACATTCTTCGGCATGCCGACGCATGGGCGTCAGTAAGATCGCGCCAAATGGCTTTCTCAGGCGAGCGATGAGGCCAAGGGCTTGCATCCGCTTCTCCGTTAGACGGTGGAAGACAAGAACGACGGTGTGTCTTGAGCAGGTGCGACGCGCCGTCCCCCGAATGGCCGCCCAAAGCAAGAAGTCGTGCCCGCCGGCCGTGCTTGTGGTGGCATTATCCTGGAAGCAGCGAAGGAGGACGGTTCGTCAAGGAAAGTCACGCTTCCCGTATGTTCCAGGACCGTCCCCCTGATGCTCCAAATAGGTCGTCGATCAAGTTAAGAATTGATCCAAGGGTGAATGAGGTATAGACTGTCAAATTGAGAGATACCCTCCTTCGTTCTGATCTCCACGACACCAAGCGTGGCCATGCCAGCATGGAAAACGTTTTCCGAGCCATTTTGAGAAGCTAATACCCGTCCAACCTTGAATCAGAGACATGGAAGCTTCATCCAGTGCTCTACAAATGATGGCGCGGGGAGTTGGTACAGTCGATCATACAGTTCCGTGGCCAAATTCATGCCGAATGAAGACGTGAGCAGTTCGGTAGCAGCTGCTTCGATTTCGACATTTGTCAAGCACGGCGGGATGCACATAGTCGTGGATTGGTTGTAAACGATGACACTTTCGGGAAGGGTGCTGTTCAAACTGCCTGATACCCCCGTCCATGCAAGGATCCTCGTATCTCCGGAGCGGATGAGCAGTTCCGTCAATAGTCGCCCAAGGGCCTTGTCCCCTTCGCCATACACCACCAGACGAAGCCTCTCACGAATGTTCTCCAAGCCAGGGCGAAATGACATCATCAGCCGAGCCAAGATACTTGTGATCTGTTCCATTTCGGAGACAATCTCGGGCGACTCCTTGTGATTGTATGTGGAAACCTGACTTGCCAGGTCTGGGGTTAGCTGCGAGGGTGGATAGGAACACCGAGTCGCATGCGCATGGGCACAGCAGTCGGATTTGTGCGCTCTGGACCCCATGGTGATTCGCGAGGTACTGGAATGAAAATGGAAGCAGGGAGGGTCAGTGAGTGGTGCGCAGGCGCGCTGAAATGGCCGAGCACGAGCATTGTGGGGAGGATGAGTCCGGAGACGAAAAAATTATGTGGATCTGCTGATGCGTGTGGAAGCCTGGACGGTCGACTATTGTTGCTGGAAGGTTCATGACGCGATCAGCAGTCGCAGCCTTGTCGTCACTTTTTCAGCCTTAGTTTAATTTCTTGACCAGCTTCAATGTAGACACCCAAGAAGTACGGCAGTTTGTTGCCAGGGGTTTCCGCAAAGCGGCCTGTCAATGAGCTTATGCACGGTAACCTTTGAGGGTAACTGCATCTATAGAAGCCTGGACGGTCGTGCTGAATCTGCATTACAATATTCACCCTCCAACATTTGGCACAGGGATTACACAAAAAACTAGATTACTTGTACTGACGACGACCCGCTGTCACTTTTTTGGCCGATAGCTTTATGTGCTGCGCATTGGTTTTCATGTGTCAACAATGCCATACCCAAAGGACAGCATGATGCTCATCGGCAGGCCACTTTACGGAAGCCCCCAGCAGCAACCTGGCGTGCTTCTTGGGCGTCTACATTGAAGCTGGTCAAGGAATTAAACTAGGGCTAGTAGAAAAGTGACGACAAGACTGCGACTGCTGGTCAAATCATGAGCCTACCCTCCAGCGACAATAGTAAGCTGTTGGAAGAAACTGAAGACATGTCGCATCTGATATCACATCTCATTGATTTTGTCACACAAGGTAAATGGGAAAATCTGTGCTTCTAAGATCGAGTCGAACAAGGACAGTCACAATACGAACAGCATATACATATATAGTACAGCAACCATTCAATATTTCCAGTTTTCCTGAGCAATATTCAGCAACAGCTTCCTCACAGTCGCGCTATTGATGTCATGCGTTGACTTATCGGCCTTGACCTTCCACTTGGGACCTTTTGCCCTAAAGATGCTCACCTCCTTCCCGCATATCAACAGACCAATTAGTTTGGCATTCTGCGGCATCTGCTGCAAAAGGGTTTTCATATACCCTTCAATCTGGAGGTGATACACCTTCAGAGCTGTCTCTGTATTGGGCGCATGGACCTTGACCTCGGCAAGCAGGAGTGCTTGGTCATGGGAAGCGAACTCGGTGGCTTTCGTAACGATGAAATCGGGGATGAAGGTCTGTCCCTTGCATTTAGCAAGACCACCCATACTGGTCATGGAAACGTCAGCATCATCGAGTTCGCCCAGATCTTCATCCAAGACAAAGGAGTACTCTGCGCGAGTAGATGAAAAAGAGACATCGCCATCTTCAGTGTCCAGCTCCCTAACTTTGGGCTGTGGCTTGACAAGAAACCGTTGTTGATATGGGAAATAATGTGAGAGCAGGGCATTATGGGGCCCGTACCACAATGCTTCAAACCGAGGATCGGATTCGGCAATATTGATCAACCGTTGAGCAAGCCACTCTTCTGGATGCAATGAAGGAAGGGATCGGCCTTGCGGCATAGTGATGATGATGGAAAAAACTGATGAAAGATAAAAAATGTGAGTAAGTGAGCTGAATCCCAGTTTAAGCATTGAAACCTTACAGACAGTTGCAGGACGGTCCCTAGCAACTCTCCTGGGTTCACCCATGGATTATAAGCGTCGAAAAGGGAGGAAATACATCCAGAGCCACTAGGAACAAAAGGTCGGCAATGTCAATAGCTACATGTACAAATGGAGTTGTAAAATACCGCACTCTTGCAGAACCCAGATAGGAGAACAATGGGATATTATACCACTACAGCAACATGTGTGGCGTTGAAACTGCATGTGTGTACTCAAATGTCTACAATGATAGGTAGACCCAGCAAATAAAGGGTTGGTGATGAATGCACAGAAGCAGTCGCAAAAACCAGCGAGGCGATGCGGAATCCGGACAGGAGAACAATGGGACACCATAGGGTCCATACCGCCGCCGCAGCATCCGTGGCGTCGAAACTATTGCATGCGTGTACTCAAACGACTAATTGGGTGATCATCAAGGTTTGTCAATACAGCACGTCAGTCAATACAATGGCGTAGTAGACTCAAGTGGATGCCTTGCTGCGAACATCACGCTTCATGTACTGTACGCCGCGTGTCAGCCTGACTCAGAGACAAGACAATGGCGTTCTAAACTTAGACGTAAAACCATATGATCAACTCCGCTGAACAATTGGTTGCACGTGATCGTGTTCAGATTGCTTAAATATTAACGCCAGCAGAGTCCAACCGGCTATCTATTTTCTTCGCGCTCTGTTCTCTGTGAGTTCCATCGTATGTTACTTTTGTTGTGGGGCTAATGTGTTACCAAGGTTTACTTGAATCATGGTACTTCTTGTTGGAGGATATCCTATGCTTTGGAATGATGCCAAAGCCTGGGCCCTTCGCCATTGGCCAGACATCGAAATCGACAACGATAACAGCTTAGCGTTCATCATCCAACAATACCACGAAGACCACGGGCGGAATATGACCTGCGTTCCGGTCGAAATTGATAAACAGTCCTGTCTTCTTATCGTGGTGCATTCCAAGTACGACCGGCTATCGACGCCTCGCAAGCATAGGCGATTTCCAGAAAGCGAGCGCGCGTTGCGGTACAAGGCGGAGCTATTCAATCACGAGGAAGACAAAGCGCTTGCTGAGAGCTCACATTTCACCACGATTGCCGATCCATTCATGGAATGGTCCAGGGTAAGTTGAGTTTTTTCGATAGGGTCCGTGACTGAACGTGTATGTCATTGCAGGGCTGACATGATTCATGTACTTGTATTGTCTTGTACTTCCTTCACTAAACTCCAGTGGAGAAACGTTGTCGCGAAGAGCCGTGGTACTACCTTTATTTTAACACTTACATTAGCGAAATCATTAAAGTTGTTACATTATAGTGTTATGCACATTACAACGTTATACAAACTCAGGCGGGAACTTCGACACCGGAGGCGCGAGCTACATGAGTAGCGGTCATAACTACTTATTCGATGGTCCTTTGCTTTGTACTCAACGAATATGCTGTATGTAAGTTCGGACTTTGCGAGTTCGAGACCGCAACTGCAAGTTGTGAGCAACGCTGGATCCGCGAGTACGACAACATTACTGGTATGGGGAGTAGATCCTTGATGAATACAACTCATATGACATCCCTGCAGGATGGACATCCCAAACGAGCGTCCATCAACCAAGAAAAAATTAAACAAAGCATGAACCGGGTGGGTACAATCACACCGCGTGTGAAGTCATCAAAGCACGTCCGACACTCGTACGCTTTGGATCAACTTCTCCAATATCACCGGCGTCATCTCTTTCGCCTGAACGACAATCAAACAATCCGCGACAACTCTCCTATATTCTTCGGCATGCCGACGCGTGGGCGTCAGTAGGATCGCGCCAAACGGCTTTCTCAGACGAGCGATGAGGCCAAGGGCTCGCATCTGCTTCTCCGTTAGCGGTGGAGTAGAAGGTAAGAACGACGGTGAGTCTTGAGCAGGTCCGACGTGCCGTCCGCCGGATGGCCATCCAAAGTAAGAAGTCATGCCCGCCGGCCGTGTTTGTGGTGGCATTATCCTGGACGCAGCAAAGGAGGGCGGTTCGTCAAGGGAAATCACACCTCCCGTATGTTCCTGGACCGTCCCCTTGATGCTCCCAACAGGTCGTCGATCAAGTAAAAATTTGATCCAAGGGTGAATGAGGTATAAATTGTCAAATTGAGAGATATCCTCCTTGGTTCTAATCTCCACGACACCGAGCATGGCCGTGTCAGCATGGAAAACGTTTTCCGAGCCGTTTCGAGAAGCTAATACCCGTCCAACCTTGAAGCTGAGACATGGAAGCTTCATCCGCTGTTCCACAAATGATGGCGCGGGGAGTTGGTACAGTCGATCATACAGTTCCGTGGCCAAATTCATGCCGAATGAAGACGTGAGCAGTTCGGTAGCAGCTGCTTCGATTTCGACGTTTGTCAAGCACGGCGGGATGTACGTAGTCGTGGATTGGTTGTAAACGATGACACTTTCGGGAAGGGTGCTGTTCAAACTGCCTGATACCCCCGTCCATGCAAGGATGCTCGTATCTCCGGAGCGGATGAGCAGTTCCGCCAATAGTCGCCCAAGGGCCTTGTCCCCCTCGCCATACACAACGGGTATGGAGAGAGAGAACAATCCAAGCAACGAGTACGCTGTATCCTCCATCCGTGTCGTGGTCCGCGTAGACACCAGACGAAGTTTCTCACGGATGTTCTCCAAGCCGGGGCGAAATGTCGTCGTCATCTTGGCCGAGATACCTGTGGCCTGTTCTATTTCGGAGACAATCTCGGGCGACTCCTTGTGATTGTCAACAGCGGCATCCATGTATAGCGCCCAGTCTTCTGTGTAAAACCGAACCACCTTGGATGCATGATATGCCTGCAAAGTCCACGGGCATGTATTCCAGATGCTCCTCGCCAGAACGCCGCGCCCTGAAACACGAAGAACACCAAAGAGGTAGACTATCGTCAGGGCAGAGCCCTCATACCATCTGAACATGCTGACCAGTGCTGCCTGAAGTGCGGACTGATCTTTTCTATTGATGCAGCATGCGGTACTCCATGCCCAATGGAATCCAGCATCCCGGACGATCTTGCAAAACATTTGCAGCTTGTTGTGAGCAGGTGACAACTCGATATCATACACCGCTGCATCGATAACAGATTCAAACAGTTCTTCACTGCCTTCCGATATGTCCGAAAATGTGGCATATCGGTAATACTGGGCAACCTCGTGTTCAATGCGAGCACGATCGATGTCCGAGATCATCGAGGAGATCAACTCGTGAAATATTGGTTGAGATTCGAATGACGAGGCTTGACAAGATTTATCGAGCAGTCGACCAGACTGTATGTTAATAAGAACAGGAGGTAATTCGCGAATGGCTTTCTCGATGGCGGTGCGAATCATCTCTCTTGTGTGTTCCGGTTGGACATATAGAAAAGTGAGCTCTAGCAAGATTTTTGATAAATAAGGATTGAAACATTAATATTATGCTCACCTTGGACGTCGGGATCAGATGATTGGGACATCTTTAACAACATTTCCTCAAGCGCATTTATGGCATCACTATAGCTTCCTGCACCATGTAAAGCTGCATTCTTCCGCTCGTAACCCAACGGTGATGATGGATCGAGCCTGATTACCTGAGAAAACATATAGCGAAGTTCGACGGGCACCAAATGAAGTCGACCTACTTCGTTTGCGTCGTTGAGGGCCTCCTCCCACAAACCTCCTCCCACATAGGCCCTGCTCCGCTGAACCAGCAGGTCGAGTGCATGAATAGGATTCAAGGACAATGCGATGGTGTAGTGGGAAGTGGCTTCGCCATATTGCCCAACATTCATCGCGTCATTACCGCGTTCCACAAACTTTCCAAAGTGCCGAGATGTAAATTCTGACAGGAAACAGTCATATAAATCCCGCTTGCGTTGTGCGATCACGCACCGGAAATCCAATCTACCTGTTCATCGTCCAATTGTGTTGGTAATTCGCTGTTCATTCTGTGAAAACAAGCAACTGCGTCCGTGTCATTGTGGATAGCTTCCAGGCGTTCGCATAACACCTGATGGATCACGAATCTTGGTAGCACAAACTAAAGTTGATGACAGATCAGGGTAAAGGTGAATTCCAGATTTGAAACACTTACACCAGCAGAAGTGAGCACGGCGTCTTCCCACGAACTACCCGTCAGTTTCAATTTCGCCCATTCGCTTAACAACAGCATTGTGGATTGCCGATGGTGGGTCGGATGAAGTGTCTCGACATCTTCATCACGAGCGACAACACCACCGCTACTTTCGGGGGTGGAGAGGCATAACCGTATGGTATCTGTCAAGAAAAATTCAAGTTGGAGATTAATAGTTAGTATAAGAACTTACCAGTAACCCACTCAGGGACGGGTTGGTGGTTGTCCACAGTGAAGGTGTTCAATATTTCTAGGATCGCGTCTTCCACCTCCATTACACGACCGGCCGCACAGAGTGCATCGCAGAGGCGTTGCTGAATCTTAATCCCAAGATCATCAAAGTTCCATCCAGATATCTGTAGAAATTAAATAAACTTGGTTGATCGATAGGACAAACATTAAAGTTTACCAGTAAAACAATCAGTGGTGGAGGTGTCGTGGGGTTAGGCAGTTGGATCTGCGCTTGTTGAAACGACAGTATTGCGTGCTCATAGTCACCACTGTCCATCCGTGAGTTACCCAGAAGAAAGTACATATATGCCTGGTGTACATTACAGGCGATGCAACCACATAATAGTATTTTGTGAACATACCTGAATCATGGAGAACACTGGGTCAGACTGAACAGCAGCCGTGAGATCATCTACACGTGATATGGCATCATCGTGATCTCTGGTCATGCAGAGGATAACTGCCTATGTGAAATAAGACCTTGAAGGGAGCAAACGAACAAAATACCACACACTTTGATAAGCAGGAGGATGGTAACATGGTCTGAATGGAAGTACTGGAATGTAATATCGCACACTCGAATTCCCTCTTGTGTTTTCCCTTTGCCAATGAGCGCCACACACTTGGCAATGTAGCCAATCACCGATCCCTGGATTGTTATGGACTTGGCGCCAATGCATCATTATTTTTCCACGTACGAGTAGAGAAACAAATAAATTACCTCTTCAGCATCAATTATTGCCGCATCCCATTGTCTCAGGTGTGTTCGGACAAGGGCTCGGCCAGCGAGAGCATGGCGACTGGGACCATGAGACCTGGTAATTGCAGCAGTGAGGAGTGCTTCTGCATGTGTGAGCTGTCCATCTTTCCACAAAGAGATAACATTATCATCTATATGAATTTCGGGTTCACGGATGGTGGGGTGCAAAATGGGGGGTGGGACAACCTCCTGCTGAGTTTTTTTTCAAGGAGATTCATCATTTCGACTGTGAAAAAACAAATGAATACGAACGCGAGACTCACAATATCAACTGTACGAGGCAGAGGTACAATGTCAAATCTTCCCTCTGTTCCCACCATTGCCAAGAGACGGTTGTCTGGAGAGAGCGCAATGGAACGTATTTGAAAATTTTGTGGAATATGACAGAGTTGGGTATGTGTCGCAGTGGTCCACAACGTAGCGGAATTCTTTGAGGCGTATGCCAGGAATTTTCCATCTTGCGGCATGGCAATACACGAGGGAGCGTCGTTGTCCGGAAGAGGCCATTCCGAGATGACTGATCTGGTGGATACCTCGATTTCGTGGATCTTGCTTCCAGAAGTAACAAACAAGTGGCGGTCGGACCAGAGGAGCCCAGTGTTGTACAGTCCGCTTACTTCCACTTCGATGTTAGAAAGCAACTTGCCTTCGTAGCTATCCCAGATTCGAATCAATTGCGCGGTGGCTGTCGCAATCCGATCGCCCTGTGGCGAATATTTTGCTGCGTTCAACCGGTCGCTGTGACGAAGCTTCATGAGTAGCTCACGGGACGCAATGTCCCAAACGCTCGCAACGCGGTTCCATGATGCGGAAAGGATTCTAGTCGAGTCAGGCGAGAAATTAACTCCAGAAACGGTGGCCGAAACGGTGGCTTTATTGATGAGTGCAAAGTGTTGTTTGCACGTGCCTGCATCGTAGACCAACACCTCGCCGGAGACTGTTCCTGCCGCAATCCATTTTCCATCTTTTGAAACAGCGATACACCGGACCGTCCGTGCTTTCATGAACGTGACTTGCTTGCCATCCCGTACTCGCCACGCGCGAACACCCAGGTGGTTACCACCCACGAGGCGTTCTCCATTTGCTGTGAATGCCACTGCAGGTATCTCATAGCCAGCGTTGACGTCAGCAAGTTGCATAACACCTGGTTCGCTGATCAGTACCAACGAAGCTGCATGCTGTTTCACGACCTACTAGTCATTGTCGATGGTTAGGTATAAAATTTTCAGCGGGAATGGAATGAATAGATAATGTACCGATCTTCGGGTCTCCCCGAGTGCGCCCGAGCTTAGCCTTCACACGGGTGCTACCATGCTGTGTTCCCGATGCTTCATCCTGTGAAGTAGCGACTCCAGTAACCTTATACATACAACAGTCAGTGTCCAAGTGTAAGTTGGCGTCAGGGCGAGTGCCATCTATCCATCTCCTTGGTATTTTTTTTATTTGTCAGTATGCGCTCGCTTTCTGGAAACTTAAATCAGCATTAGGGGAACCGAAGCATTTAATCACGAACATGGCTTGAATTGACCTTGGAACCCACCAAATTGGGTGGAGCACTTTAGCGACGGTCGGACATTGTAAGAACTTTTCCCTTACCCTTCACATTAGTCACACCCCGAACCCTTAACATACGTCATGCCCTTCTCCACCTATGTCATACCCTTTGCCATCGAATGTCGTCGAACGTTGTAGAACATTCCGGACACAGCCTCTTAGCTAGTATATAAGACTGTTGTAGGTATATTGTATTCCTTACGCTTGGAATTATCATTGCTTGTCTGCATAGTGCGCTCCTTCAGTGCATTGTGGATAAGGTCCTGACAAAATTCCAAGCATTCTCCTTCTGAACCAACGCACTCAGCAGAGGTTCCTCAGCTTCTTCATTTACCCCGCACTTCGCGACTTCAACTTCTCGACTTCTTCAACACGCCTTGCTTCTGCAGCTGGCTCTTTGCCACTGTCAAACTCTTTGTCCTTCTCATCATCTTTTTGCCTGGCTCTGCCAAAATTATCAGCGTCCTGTTGGAATATTCTATATATGGTAATTGTGCTTACTTAAGCGATAGTTACATCGCACTGTAGTTACCTTAGTTCCTACTCAGTGACTTACTGAGTATTCTATAGGTACAGTACTATATCTCCAATAT
>JBBPMP010000895.1:0-11510 GCA_038090395.1 Boletales sp. KT-2023a
AACCGTACGCGTTCATCCCGGAGCGATTTCTTCGTCCGGACGGGACCCTCACGTCGGACACGATGCAACACATCGCGTTCGGGTTCGGCCGGCGAAGCTGTGTAGGGAGACATTTTGCAGAGGCGACGGTGTGGTATGGGATCGCAACGCTCCTCGCGCTGTGGAAGATATCGTTTCCCCGGGACGATCACGGCGACGAGGTGCGCGTGGAACCGGAGTGGGCGCGTGGGGTCACGACGTACGTGGAAGCTCATGTTGTTGGTGACACGCATTGACGGTGTGCATCGCTACATAGGTACCCTCTCCCGTTTTCGTGCATTTTTGAACCGAGGGTTCCGGGGATGGATGCGGCCAAGCTGGAGGACCTGATTCGTACGAGCGGGTGACGAGATCTGTGCGATGACGTGTTGGGGCGCGAATGCGAGCGTTCATGGATCATAAAAGCGATTTTATACCCGGATCTGAGCACCATTGTTAGTTCAGTGATCGTTGTTGAATTTTATTGGTGACACCAATCAAAGAGCACTGAAGCATACCGCGTATTACGCAGGACGGAATACAGAAGGGAATTTATGCACATGCTATTTTATAAGCGCTTGCGAGATTCGTTTGGCTCGAGCGACACCATCATGCACACCCTTCCGTAATAGTGATCCGTTCCGACGTCGTTGCCATAATGTGCCACGCACAGCGTCTCGCAACGGACAGAGGACAATTTTTTAACCTCCAACACCTGCGGAACAGGGTCCTTGTAGAATCGCTTCATGAAATCATAGTTGTGATCGTCCCACTCGACGTCCGAGTCGACGCGGTACTTGTTTTGCGACTTATGCCCAATGATATCCACCGCTTCCGCGTCATCGGGTGTGAGACCCTCGAGAGCCCAGCTCAGAATGATATACTCCGATTCGTCCTCTCTGCCGCCTTGATCATTCCCTTCAAATTTGAAGCGGGAGAGGAGATGGTAGTCTAGCCAGCCATCGCCCGCGTACATGAGTCGGATCGCATAGGGTAGTTCCAACTCGTTGCACACGTTGGCGAGCGCTGCGTCAGACCCCTTGAGTTTGTCGAGGAGCGAGTCGACCGGCTTCTTCTCGTCGTAGACATATTCGTGACACAGTCCGAATCCGAGGTATCCCCCGTTCGGGAGGGTCTCGGGGTCGTTGACGAGGTCGATGAGCGCTCCTTTGAGCTGGGCGTGGAACGGGCTTGCGAGGATACGGGGCACGGTCTGCCCCGCCCCCGCCCTGTTCTCGGTGCGAAAGTGGAGGTTATACGTCAGGGTGACGCGGCGGCCCTTGGTGACGGGCAGCACCTGGTGCTCCACATTCCCATAGAAGGCGACAAAATAGACGGACGGGGTCGTCGCGTGCTTGAATTGCTCTGCAACGTCGACGATCCACGCGCGCTCGTCGAGGCGGAAGGAGAGCTGACCGCCTTCGTGTGGTACGGGAAACACGACGACGAGGGTGCCGAACGTGCCGTCTCCGCGGGGCGTGTCTTGGTGTGCTTTGAAGAACCCGCCCTGCTCTTGAACGTGGTCAGGAGAGCATGCCTGCGGAACGGACCGGAGAGTTTACCGTACACGTTGAGCTTGTACAGTTCAAGCTCGATGGCCTGGCCGGTCGAGAGCAGATCTCGCTCGATGATGTCGTGAATGCCGAGACTGCGTGGATCAAAACGAGTGGAGAATGCGTCTGGATTCATCCTCTGAGCCTTTCTGTAGCTCTCGTCGAGGACATCCTTCATGTTGAAGCCAAATGATGCGGGCTGGCACGCCTTGGAAAGTTTCTTCAGCTCCTTTTTGGAAGTACGCGCAAAATCAACGCGGCTACATGCTCAGCGTCATGCATGCGTGAACGAGAGATTATCATGTCTCACCTGTAATTTACTCCTTGGTCATAGTAAAGCACAAGTTGGTGCTCGGGGACGGGACAGACACCGCTACAATACGGAATGCGCTCAGTGAGGACTTTAACTAATGCCTGTACCTTTGTTTGAGACATGTTCAACAAAGAAAGTTGAACGCGAGCTCAGGCCCCTATTTACCGAATACTCTCCAACTTTGGCAATTCAGAGTCAAAGGAGTTGCAGCCGGTATGTACCGAACGGTGCACGACATGTTTGTTGCTACGACAGACGGATAAAAAATGTTTAGCATCAACTTGTTTCGATCAAGTGACCTCAGGGTTATGAGCCCTGCGCGCTTCCTCTGCGCCATGATGCTGTGACCGTTATACTGCCATTTTATCCTACAACCACAACCTTCTCTCATGGCTGATAAACAAATACAAGCCGTCAATTTCTACTCACTCTACGTTCAAGATACCCTCCGAGTCGTGGAACCTGGTCTGTAATGTTATTCGTTTAGTGCATTCATTTCATGTACGACATAACAGTTCTTGCAACATGGGTATCGCACAAACGCAAAATATCGGCAAGGATCTCTCTCCGCTTCTCTCAAACAACCCCTTCGTACCCCCGCAGGGTGACGTCTGCTTCATTAACAACCTTCCTCCCGAGATCCTTTCCCGCATATTCGAGGCCGGTGATGCGGATGACGACGACGCTGACGAAGACGATATGGCCGAGCATTGGGATAATTTGCGCAACTACTTAGACGACGCCGATGTCAAAGCTTTTCGTGGTATTGGCGCGGACTCGGAAATGAAGGACAAACGTAAAGGAGACGGCGAAAAGTCTGACGAGGACGACGATTCTGAGGCCACCAGCTCCACTGATTCTGAACCATGGCCTCCATTTCAGATCGTCGTCTCTCATGTCTGTCGCCACTGGCGTGATGTCGCGCTCTCCACACCCTCCCTTTGGACGACTATTGTAATCCCTCCCGAGGCCCGTCCACCGTATGAACTTGTATCGACTTTGCTGGAGCGGAGTAAAGGCCTCCCTATAGATGTCTACGTCAACTGCGAGCTTGACGAGCACGACGACGACGCAGACATGGACGACGACAACGCCCCTTCTGACGAAGACCTCAGATTCTTGTTTGGTCTCATTATTCCCCACATTCATCGTTGGCGCACTATGGAAGTTTCGGTTTCTGAATACCATCACATGTTTGTATTTCTCAAAGCAGTCTCTGATTCTTCCATTTCTGCGGCTCTCCAACTTACAACGCTTCAACTGTATCATCACGAAGAGACCGGAGAATCAGAAAACTTTGGGTATCCCAACATGAAGGAACACTTCTCCCTTTTCGGTGGCTGTGCCCCATGCTTGAAGAGTGTTGTTCTCTGGGGTGTACATGTCGATTGGAATCAACCATGGATTTCTTCCGCGTCTAATCTTGTAGAACTCGAGCTCGCCTTTCACGCTGAAGATGTTCGTCCATCTTGGACACAACTCGCTACCATCCTGCGTAGTGCTTCTTCCCTCGAGAAGCTCTGTCTACGAATGTCGGGTCCCCCTGGAGATCCGTTGGAATGGTTCATTATTCCAACACCTGCTAGCCCCCCCGATCTCAACTCTCCTATCCAGCTTCCTAAAGTGACAGATTTTATCCTTGCATTCCATTCACCGTCGCGTGCCATTGGGCTCGTCCACAAATTCATCTTCCCAGCGCTCAAAAACCTAGCTTTGGATTTTGACGATGGAAATTATACCGACCTCGTCGACGTGCTTGCTGGACCCGCGACGTCCTTGTCTCCACCTTCCGCCCAAGAACAACCGAGCAGCCTCCTGAGCAATCTCGATAGTCTCAAGATAGCAGGCCTCCCCTCCCGCATAGAATGCGTCGAAAAGCTCTACGGAGAGCTGCAAAAATTGACGTCGCTCAATATTTCTTTGCACTACCTTGATGAAGAGTTCCTGGATTTGCTCTGCAGACCTTGTACATTGGCCGGGCGTAGCGGTGTCTGGCTGCCACGACTAACGACGCTCTTCGTCGCCGGAACGTCCGGTGCCGCTCTCCGTAATGTCGTTCAAAAAAGAAAAAAGGCGGGAGTACCCTTGGAATCGTTGTATGTCGAAGAATCGTGCGAGTTGGACGACGGGGATGTGGAATGGTTCAAGAGGAATCTGAAGACGTTTGAATTTTTTGAGGGCAGCGATGACGAGGACGACGAGTTGATTGGGTTTGAGGACGTATCCGACGAGGTCGATGAGTGGTCGGACATAGACTAGCTGTCTTGTATCTGTCGGGTGGCTTATGGGGCATGTCTGTTTGGGATCGCATCGCTGGATGCTCGTGTGCTCATTTGCAAACTTCGTTCACATGTTCCGATTTTCTCAAGTATGAGCTATTACAACGACGCATTGAGTTCCTCGCTCCGAGTTAGGCCCCATTATGTACTTTGCATCTAGTAATTCATCCAGGCTGCATATCTTCAATGGCGAGTCCCGTACAATTGCACGAAGAGGCGACCCCCTTTCCACGTATGTCACGACTCTGAATAAATTGTCCTGTATTCAGATATGGTTTTAGAAAGACTTGAAGGGTACCATGAGAACACTGACTGATAATCAACGCGTGCGGAAAACCGGGATCGAAAGGGATGATACTATCGATGTATGTACGTGATCGGGGGCAGGCGCGATCCCAAGCGCTTCTAAATCGGCTTCCAGCTGTTCCGCCCGACGACGGGGAAGACGCACGGCGCTGTCTGCATGACACACCCAATCGCTGCCTCGGTGATGTGCTTTGTGCCAATATCTTTCGTGGCCATGTTCAATGCCGAACACATCGCCTGTTTCTGATCGTTTTGCTCCCAATCCGGGATATTTATGATGCGCCCGTTCTCGCTCGACTACACGCGTTGTGCCTCTTCCTCGTCGCTGCGCACCTTCCCTTCCTGCTAATACACCCCAGCGCCAACGCCATGCCTGCGCAAAATGCCGTGAACAATCACCGTCACTCGCCGAACAATTCCTTCCGGCTCAGAACATACCATGGACCTTGCATATTGGGATAATGTCTCCATCGAAAACGATCTAAAACATATCATTTGACCTTGGTAAATAGACCCGTGGGAACGCACAAAAAACCTGTAGTGTGGGTATGTGGTTTCAGACCCCTGCACGTCCGGGGGCCACGCGTTTTCGCCTGCTAAGACCAAGAGCACGTCAAATCAGACGTGGACCACCTGACTTGGGTCATCTTAGCACACGTATCCACCATGTGAGGTAGTCCCTCGGTCGCGGCATCGACAGATCCTCAGGCTCCGTCGTGAAATCCTGCAAAACCACATTCCGGTAAACGTCCAGATACACGCCATGCATAGCATGCCTGCTCTCGGGGCTGGCGTTGCGTTGGTGAGTGGCGTCGTGCGCGAGGAGGGGCGCGCGCAGAAGCAGGAGAGCTGAAAATTGCAGATGACCTCGCAGGGCCACCCCACAGTTGAGCCTTTCTCGGTCGCAACGTAGGTGCCAAGTAGGGTCAGATGCGATGCGCATGGGTGGGTGAAAGCATTCATTGAGGGTGGAGTAATATCCCTCGCATGTATCCTTGTAGATCATGCCCTCGTCCACGAACGTGCACTACATGCGGGGTGAGGGCGCGGTGGGACGAACGAACATGCACACACCTAGACGTGTCGACGGTCGCATGGTTGTGCGCATGAACATGGTCCCGCTGATATTTGCCTGCTCCCAAAGAGTCTATGTGCAGCCTGAGTGAGTGCCACGTTGGAAGGAGAAGGGCGGGGACGGACGCAAAACTCGGCAGAGATACCGTTGCAGAATGAAGGGGGCCGGTGGCTTTGGCTTTGGCCGCCTGTTGCATTTTGAGACCGTGCTCGTCCGTGCTAACGAGGAACACGACAGGGCATGCGGGGTTCAGGATGTGCTTGAATCGCGTGAGGGTGTTGGGATTAGAAGGGAGTGGAAGTGGCCCATATGCCGGCCTTGCGAGAGTCGGCGAGTTGCAGTCGTGGCAATGGTCGAGCTCGCAGGGTCCCCAGCAGACTTGTGTTGTAGAAAGACGCACTGCTAACCAGTTCTCTGTCAAATTGTATTTCGAGTGGCACACCTATGGAAAATTCTCCAAACAGCATCGGCATTTGCTTCAGGAGTACCCAAGTACTTCATGGGAAAAGTGTGAGACATGCGGCTGTTCTACCATAGGAGGAATTGTCATCGACAGCGACTCTATCCTGCATAACAACATTTACATAATCAGCTACTACACAGTCAGAAGTTCTATCCTGGCATTCACAAATATTTGCTGAACCAAAAATCTGGGCTTTGCCTCCATTACATCTCTCTTCGATTCATCACTGCCAGTCGTAAAGATTTTGACATGAAGCGTGGCATTAAATTGACATTAACTTGGTGGTATTCTTCAATTTACTTGTGAATCCATTGTGGAGGGCGTTTCCGCAGGAACGCATCAAACCCTTCGCCATGATCCGCAAGACCAAACGTTGCATGGTACAACCTCGCTTCGAAATGCAACCCAGCGTTCAGTCCCAGATCCTCGGCTGAAAAATACAGTACATGTTGAGCGGCATAGCGCGTCTCACAAAAAAAAATCACGCTCGCCTGCGTTCACAGCCTCCTTGGCCATCGCAACGACCGGCGCAGAAAAACTTGCAATCTTTTGTGCGCATGCGACTGCCTGTGGCACCGTTTCGTCAACGCCGACAACTTTGGCGACGAGACCGGCTGCTGCAGCTTCTTCAGCGGTGATATTCTCGCCGGTCAGAATCATGTGCATCGCCTGCGAACGATCGTATGAGTGGTCATCGGGTATTCGTAGGTGCGTACCAAAGATTTTCCGACGGCGCGGATAAGCCGCTGTGTGCCTCCCGCACCGGGAATGGTGCCTAGTCTGATTTCTGGTTGTCCAAAGACAGCGTCCTTTCCAGCGTAGAGGATGTCGCACATGAGAGCGAGTTCGCAGCCGCCTCCAAGCTGAGACGAAATAACAATAACATCGTAGTTGAGTATGTGCGTAGGACACATGTAATAATGACATATATCAAAAAGCTAGAAGACATACCGCGTACCCGTTTATAGCACCGATGATGGGCTTGTGGGTGGACGTAAACCCATCATTGAGGTTCTTGAGATAGTCGGCGTTGTAAGCGCCGACAAAGTCGAGCGTGCTCTGTTCTTTGATGTCCGCACCGGCTAATCGGAGCGGTTAGGGTTGCTACTTCAATTTCGTTTGGTGAACGTACCGCAAAATGCCTTATTATTTCCGGTGATGACGATCGCCCCGATGGTAGGGTTACTGTCATAGGAACGAAGTGCACGTAGGAGTTCATCAATCAGCGTACTGGAGAGGGCATTCAATGCTTTTGGTCGATTCAGGGTGATGATCCCGACGCGATTTTCCTCGCGCGTCAAGACTACAGGCTCCAAGTTGGACATGGCATCTAAGGTCAACGTGAGACGCCCAAACAAATTGGTGTGGAATCTGTGTTCGAGGAAATCTTAATCTAATCTCTTCACACGATCGGGTGCTACTAATCACACAACGTTCACGTTCACTCCGAATTCCTTAATGTCTTCATCAGGTATTGAATTGCCCAAACATCTGTCTCTGCAGCGTCACCCAAAAGCGCGCGATCAGACTGTATCAACGTGTCGTCTTCTCGCGGGCACAATCATCCTTTCGGTGCGATCCCTCACAAGCATGCTTCTCCCTGACCAAAAGGGTCGTCGATGCGACTTTTGCCATTTATTGGCTCCCATAGACCTGGGCCGCCTTCAAAAATGCACAGGATGTGCTTCTTACTGGTACTGTGATTCCAAATGTACGCACGATCCGAGTTACACGTCGAGCGCGAGTACGACCAATTGTTCTTCTTCCAAGGTCAGAGAATGCACTGGCGTACGCACAAAAAGTATTGCAAGCACTTCAACACATTTTACTCGTCTCGTCGGTTCAGCCAACTGGAATCGCATGAAAAGGTGGATGCACTCTTCCTCACGCATCTGCTCGCGGAATGGTCTGCGAGAGGCGCGGTCACGAAAGGAGACGACCCGGAGTTGTCGATATTCATGTCTTTGTTGCCTGGTCCGGATACAGAAAGGGACGCGCCGCCTACGTGTCTATCATCAGCCAGTCAGTATCCTGTGCAAACAGCCAACGATTTGTTTTCTCGTTGCGGGAACAACAACTTTTCTATCCACAGCCATCTTACAACCATTGCCCATGGCGCATTCCCTCTGGCAAGCCGACTATTCAACCACTCATGTGTTCCAAACGCTGTTGCAAAGTATACGCTTTCTAGGGCAGAAGAAGTGGTCATGGAGATTGTGACCATTCAAGACATTAAGCAAGGCGAAGAGGTATGTTGCCTTTATCACTTCAGATATGCTCAATTTGTGCCTGGTCTATTAGATTTGTATACCGTACGTCGACCCCGCGCTTTTAGAGACACGTCAACACATGTTCCGGTTCACGTATGGTTTTACGTGCACATGCCCTTCTTGTACAGCTTTCCAACGACTTGATCCATCTTTGCCTGTCCCACCCAAGGATGAACTCGGACCTCTTGGAACCTCGCTATGTGAATTCGTGTTTCCCGACCTAACTCCCGACGCGATCGTGCTCCCGAGTACACCTTTTAACCCTGAGGTCTTGCCCGATAGGATCCTTCGCGTCCTGCGCGAATCGTGCCTGACACGCCTGTGCGAGTCGTTTGCATCTTTGTCGCATGATGGTCCATTCGAGCCTGCTCTACAAGTTGGTCTGACGGTTCTCGCTTTTTACGTCGTGATTTACCCGCCCAACTACCCTCAGATTGGTGCGTTTGCTACTTGACGGTCATGGTGTACAGTCCTGTTAATCCTCTTTACAAATAGGTATGCATCTTCTGGAAATGGCGAAGACAGCATGGAATGCCTTGATTACCATGGAGGATGCAGATCCCACGAGACAGCCTGCGGGTATCAGGTTATTGACACAGGTCCGAGGATACCTCCGACTAGCCAAACAAGTGTGGACGATAATCGGCCCGGAAGGAGATGATGGCGGTCCTTTGGCAGAGATTCAAGTGTTGGAACGTCTTCTCAGCGAACAAGGGTGGAAGTAAAAAGTAGTGTAACACGTTATTGTGACAGGGGCTCATAATGCCTAAAAATGACATGCGGCTGACTCAGCAACATAGCCGTGTCGTCCGACGTGGCTCATTCGCTACCTACACACTTGGATTCACCTTTTCTTGCAAGATACTCTTCCACGCCAAATCCGACAAACAAGCTTAGGCTCGTCGGCCAAAATCATGGATGCATGGGTAATGCAGGTTCCGCCAATCACTCGGACGTGGTTGGCGCTCGCTGTGGTAATGAGTCTGGCTGTTGTACGTCCAGCGACTTCCCTCAGCCTGCCCCCCGAACTGATCACGTATTCGGAATCGTATAGCAATGTCAGGTCGTTACTCCGCTTCAGCTGTACTTTTCTTTCAAGTCTGCCTTTACTAACGCGCAGGTAGTGTGTGATGTTTTATCCGTGCAGGTAGCAAGCTCATCTGGATGGGCTGCGAAGCCGTGGCGTATGCTTACCACCTTCTTCTATTTTGGTCCTCTTTCGCTAGACTTTATATTCCACCTTTTTTTCTTGTGAGTACGTTCTCGTCGCTAGAATGGCGTATCAGTTCAATGATCTCACATTGCTTTACTCAGTATGCGGTATAGCCGGATGTTGGAAGAATCGTCGTTCGCGAACAGAAAGGCGGATTACGTATGGTTGCTTTTACTTTCATCCCTGATGCTTCTCGTATGTCACCGACTTACCAACCCCTGACGCGCTCTCCGCTGATATCTCATATCAGGCACTCTCGCCACTCGTTAATCTTCCCTTCCTTTCGTCCTCTCTGGCCTTCGTTCCGATTTATATATGGTCCAGACGGCACCCCTCCACACCCATCGCGCTTTTCGGCATATTTACGATATCCGCGCCCTACCTGCCGCTCGCGCTCGTCGCACTATCGTGGGTCATCAGCGGTACGTGGAAGGCTGCCGCGGGCGACTTGATCGGATGTGCTGTCGGTCACATCAGTTGGTTCCTGAGGGACGTGTGGGCCAGGGAAATGATTGGGGGGTATACGCCTCTCAGCGAGGCCCCCGAGGTTCTGTACGTTTTTGGTCGACTTGTCATCATGGTGGCAAGTGCTGACCGCGAAATCTAGGAAGCGTCTGTTTGGGGATATTTGATATCCGGCATTGTACCGCTGTGAAACAGTATCTTTGCAATATGGCGAGCCCGCTGTAAGCCTACTGTGGGTTACCTAGGTACCTAACAATGATTCGGTATCGCTGCCTTTTGGCGTAACGGTCTTAAGCCGCAGGTGGCTGGGTCGCTTACACTTGTTTATATTACCATGGGATGGAATCGGCTCAACAGGCTGAACTTGACCAGAGTTGTTCTTGAGGCACTAGACCTTGGAAGTTGGCTTGTACTTACAGAGGTTCCTCATGAAGCTTCGTTAGTTATCAAAAGGAGTCGAAGGACACCAGTAGTCGAATGGTAAATTTGGCGCAAGTTACCTTGAAAAAATTCGTGTTTGGGGGGCTAAGGGATCTCCCTTGCAGCACTTCTATAATGAATTTTGAATTGGAACAATGAACCGTTGGCCCGGTTTGGCGACGTCAAGAATTTGGAAAGATACGACATGGTATGTACATGAGGATTCCAAAGTTCCGTTGCATCTACGGATGTGCAGAAAAAAGTATGATGACTGGACAAACACAGGCACATGCTATACAGGACAGATTATCAACACCACGATCGGCGGAAGTAAAGACGCCTGTCACCCACATTGCAACTCTATTCAAGTCTCCGCCTCTTTGCAGAGTGGGCAAGCGTCTTATCCGAGTCTGACATCTCCGCTCCGCGTGCCGTTTCCAGAATGCTCATCACCCGACCACGATTTGGTGCAGAGTAGGCAGCATCGACGGTCTCCACGATGGCGTCCCAGTTGGATCCAGATAACATCTCGTGGAGATGAGCGTGGTTGCCCACAAGCAATTGGATTATCTCGGGAGTGGAGCATCGTTGCAGCGCGAGCAGCAGCATGTCCAGAGAGAACGGGGCGGCGCGCGAGAGCAACACGTCTATCACCGAGGTGTATTCGCGCTCAATGGCAGCTTCCAGAGCCGTTTTGCCTGCAGAGTTGCGGGCGGCAGGGTTGCGCCCAGCATTGATGAAGCTGTTCACCATGGCCCAGCACATCGCTTCGGGGTACTCGGCAACGGCGAGATGCAGTAGCGTGTCCCCATCCGACGTGGTAGAATGCACGTCGGCACCCCTGCGAATAAAGCATTGGGCCACCGCGAGGGTCGAACGTAGCTGAAGCACGATCGGCAGGATGTGGGGAGGAAATGTGATGTTTTGCGAGGAAAGAGCTTCCACGACCAAGAGATTTTCCCGTTCGATGGCAACTTCAAGAACCGTCTTGCCCGCAGAATTACGGGCGTCAGGATCGCAGCCAGCTCTGATAAAATACGCGAACAAGAAAAGTTCAGGACAGTCTGCGATGCAAAGATGATGAAGCAGTGTGTCCCCGCCAGGCGACGTACAATGCACGTCAGCACCTCTATGG
>JBBPMP010000896.1:0-11505 GCA_038090395.1 Boletales sp. KT-2023a
GAGCCTTGGCTTTGGACCCCCCTCCAACAACGCACTTTTGATGATTTGAAGTCTCGCTTCTCTTCCTCACCTGTCCTTGCCTTCCCCGACGTCTCCTATCCTTTTTCTATCATGTTGGATGCCTCCCTATTCACTGCCGGTGCAGTACTCCTCCAGAACAATGCTAACGGAGATCCCCATCCATGTGTGTACTTCTCCCAAACCTTTACCCTGGTGGAATGTAACTACGACATCTATGACCAAGAACTCCTTGCGGTCATTCTCGCTCTCCAGGAATGGAAACAATACCTCCAAGGAACCGCACACCCTGTCACCATCATCACCGATCACAAGAACCTATCTTACCTTAAGGACCTCTGCAAATTGTCCCGTCGACAAGCTCATTGGTCACTTCTCCTGCAGGACTTCAACATCATCTGGCAGGTCACCCCCGGTTCTTGCATGGCCCCTGTGGATGCTCTCTCTCGCAACATGGACATTGACACCTCACTCGATAATGTCTCCTCCATCCTCCCAGACCCCATCGTCATTTCCGCCCTCGATCTAGCCCTAGCTGACAATATTCATCAGTCATCCTCCTCAGACCCCCTTGTCCTATGTGCCCTTCGCTCCCTTCAGGACAGCTCACCCCTCTTCCCTCAATCCTCTCTCTCTGATTGGTCCTTCGACAATGGACATCTATACTTCTGCCATCGCCTCTATGTTCCCCCCGCATCTCGATCTTCCCTTTTGCACTTCATCCATGAATCCCCTACCACTGGCCACATGGGTTTCTTCCACACCAAGGCCCTCCTCGAATGCAACTTTTGGTGGCCTGGCCTGGCCACTTTTATTCGTAATTTTATCTTGGGTTGCGCCCTCTGTCAACAATCCAAAGTCAATACCCACCCCACGTCCCCTCCTCTCTCTCCTATCCCCTCTTCCACATCTCTTCCCTTTCGCCAGCTCTCTATGGACCTGATCACAGATCTCCCTGTCTCCTTGGGTTTTGATTCTCTGTTGGTCATGGTTGACCACAGCCTTTCGAAGGGGGTAATTCTCATACCCTGTCAAAAAACCATTGACGCTGCAGGCGTAGCCCTTCTTTTCTACAACAATGTCTTCAAACGGTTCGGACTACATGATTCCATCATCTCTGATTGCGGCCCACAATTCGCCTCAGCCTTCGCTAGAGAACTTGCTCACCTACTGCATTACAATGTTCGCCTTTCCACCACGTACCACCCTCAAACCGATGGCCAAACAGAGTGAGCAAACCAGGAGATCAAAACCTATCTCCGCCTCTTCTGTGGGAATCAACCACACTCTTGGTCTTCCTTCATCACCTCCACTGAATTCCACCACAACTCCACCCCTCACTCCTCCACCAAAACATCCCCCTTTTCCCTAATGCTTGGCTACGATCCTTGTGCATATCCCCCACTTGGAAAGACCTTTATCCCAGCCCTCTCTTCTTGCCTCAATGCCCTAGAAGAATCATGAAAGGAAGCCCTAGCGGCACACGAATCTGCTCACCATTTAATGACTCAACACTGTACCCGACGATTCTCCCCATGGAAAGCCGGAGATAAGGTCTGGTTAGAAGCCACCAACCTTCGCATTCCCTTCCCATCTAGGAAACTCACTCCCAAACGATTGGGACCTTTTGAGATCAGTCAAGTACTATCTCCTCTCACTTACCACCTTTGTCTCCCTCCCACCTGGAAGATCCACAACATCTTCCATGCCACCCTTCTTTCTCCCTTTCACTCCACTGAAGCATATGGCCCTTCATTTCCCGCTCCACCTCCTGACGTCATCAATGGTGAAGAAGAATACAAAGTAGATGGAATCCTCTCACACAAGGGCTGTTACGGATGTTATATTTTCACTCTTTTTCTATGTCCTTCTCTTCCCTTTCTGGTCCCCAATGGACCATTATGATCCTTTCTTTGGGCCAACGGACCCCTTTCTTTTATCTTATCTTATCTTCACAGCCCCTATGGGGTGTACGCCTTGTCAAACGGACAAGATCTAAGCATATGTTTCTCTTCACATTGTGCATGGACACATTTCACCTTTTTTTACACTTTCACGGACTCACGGACCAATAGCGCATGGACGCCTTATGTTTTCCGATCGCCTTATGTCTTACATGTTTTACCATTTACAATCTTTAGATCTGCCACACCTTGAGGCGATGGACAGCTTTACTCATGTCCTATGCATGTATGCCTCACCGATCACATATGTAGACCAGTGCTACCACATCCTTGAAGATGTGGCATGGACTTGATCGGTTAGATCTATTTACAACATGTACAAACCCCTATGTAGTATTTAAACCCAATAAACGAACCGGAGAACTTCAGTCAAGTTCTCTTGGTCTTTCCCTCAAAGGATTACTAGGAGTTAGACTCTCTGGGTATTGTGTGAACCAGCACACTCTTCTCTCCCCTTTTTGACACTTGCACTTTGTGTGTCACCCTTTTCATTTCACTTTCCCACAACTTCACACTTGCACTCAGATGAAAGTCTTTTGGGTGTTTCAGTCCCCACATAGTTCAGTATTGCCATAGCACCCTGGAGAGCTTCCTTTCGTGTTGTAGCTGGCCTGACTGGTGCAATGGAGTCCGTGTTATCACTCTCGTCTGATTTCCTTTCTCGTGCCTCATTTGCCTCCATTACAGCGTTAAATATGTCTTCATCTGTCGCATCAAATATGCTGTGGTCCGCTTCAACTGCTGGATTGAGAATTTCTTCAAGACTCATGCAGTTCAACTTTTGAAGGACTCCTTGCCCCTCAAGGTCTGTGAGCACTTGTTGAACATCCATTTTGGCACATGTGATGTTGTCCAGGTTGGCAGGGGATGTGGATTCACTCGATCGAGTGGGGATATGATCTGAGCCCGGGCGTAGAAAGGATGACACGGGAATTGATGGTGTTTTTGGGAATGATGGGTCTGAGTCAAAGTCTGGTAGGATTCCAGCCTTGTTCCAGCAGTTGCGAATGGTCATGGAATCCACCTCACTCCAGGCCTGCTTTGCCATTATCATTGCATTGAGCTGATTGATGTTGTAGATCTCAGAAGGAGTGATGCCTGCGTCATACAAATCAATTGAGCGATCAAGGAATTTTGCACGATTGGGCTTTAAAACATCGGATAACACCTTGGTCATTGGGTTGCACATGCGATGTGAGATTTGGCTCGAAGTTTTCAACATGGATATTGGTGAGCGTGTCAGGAACTACGTGACCAGCAAAGTTATCTTGCAGTAAGAGAATTTTCCGCCCCTCCTTTCTAAGCTCCTTGTCCCAGTCCTGTAACCATTCTTGATAGATGGTGGCAGTCATCCAAGCAGTCACATTGTTCTGATAGTAAAAACCATGTTGTGAACCAGTTTTATTCTGAAAGGCATACGGTTTGTATGCCTTTCCAATGATAAGTGGAGGGAGTTTTTTGGACCCATCAGCATTCGTCGTAAACAAGTAGGTGAGCCGAGCTTTATTTCCCTTGATACCGGGCTGCTGTTTGTTGCATAGGCCATGATCTGGAGGCATGCTTAGTAGTTCAGAAGTTAGTCAATAAGGACTTGAAGTCAAAGAACTTGAAAGGTACATACCCATAGAATGATGCTGTTTCATCTGCGTTAAAGACATCACAACACTGATATCCACCTTCCTTGATGACACATTGAATGCAAAGCTGCTCATTGTTGACCTTTTCAATAGCAACAGAACCAGCTTCTCTGTGACATTTTATCTCCTTTAACCCAGCCCTCACTTTATACTGGGTTAACCAACCTTCGCTCAGCTTCAGCCGCTCATCCTTGGGTACTCCAGCGAGATCGGCAAATTTCAGCCACTTCTGACAAATGACCTCACCATTGAGAAGGACCTGATTCACCATCGCCTTTGAAACCCAAAGGTCGAGCATCTCCATGACCTCAGGATGTTGTGTTTGATGGATTTGTTTGGTCACACGTGTCAATGCTGTGCTTCCCTCGTACTCAGCACGCCACACAGCTTCCCACTTGATCCATGATGATATCAGTGGTTGTTTGAGGCAAAGATTAGGATAGCAAGAGTTGAAATACTTTGCCGTTTTTGACTGGTTTCGACCGTTGGCATGATACCAATTGAGAATTTTAATCCATTGCTCTAGTGTTGCATTCTCCTTCTTTTCAAACACAGGCAATGGAGGGGATTTTTGCTGTATTGGATTTTGTCAAGTCCGGGTTCTCCGGTCTCCGGAGGTGCGGACGTAGGGGGTGCAGAGGTACGGGATACGGAGGTTGGGTCAGATGGTGAGGACGGCGGCTTCAGGAGATGCCTGCGCCCTTGTACTGTTGAATGAGTACACGTACATACATAGTAATTAGTTCTCACGTGACATGTATTTAAGTACAGACTCAGCTGAGCTGAGTTCTAATCGATTCTCTTTCGATAAACACCACCTGCACTTAACGTTCAGCCCCAACTCTCAGGTATGTAAGCCGATTCCTAGCGTTACTAAACGCGTGCCCTCGCAACATGTACTGCCCTTGTCCTCATATTTCGGAGGGGTGGAGTATGGACGGATTACAACGGTGGCAGTGAGGCGACCGAGGCAGAGTGGCGGTTAAGCGAAGAGGGGAAGAGCGAGATCGGGCAGGGTGGAGTGGAGAGACTTAGTTGATATTCAAACTGAGGTGATCCTCAGCGAAGTACCAACTTTAAGTACAAGAGAGCGAGGACTATGTAGCCGAGAGCGTAGGGCAGAACTACGGAGTACGTAAAGGTACATACTAGTGGCGTGAACTCAGGGAAGGCGGAAGGTACGAGAATGGAGAAAGGGAACTAGACCGATCACAAGGCACAGACGAGAACAATAGAGACAAAAGAAAACATAAGTGAATGCAGAACAATAGGAAGAACGAAAGGGAGAACGGGACCTTAAGGGAACCGGTGTCCAGACTTGTCGCGCGAAGGCAGACCAAGACAGGCGGACTTCGGACAGGACAGTGCGGAGTCAGACGAAGGGTGCGGATAAGTCGGATGAAGGCGAAAGGGCACGGGACGTGACAAATTTGATGCATTTACAGACTGTGTCGGGTGACCCAGGCCTATCAGGGCACAAAATCAGTGACAACGACAACCAAAAAAAAAAAAACACTACATTTTCTCTTTAGATTCTTGAGAGACTCAAAAGTCTTTTCTCCACTTTCAGCCCATTTTTTCAATGTCTGCACAACAGACTTCTCCCTTTCATCCAATCTCCCTAGTCCTCGGTCATAATCTGAGGCGTCATCCAACTTGTCCACTACATTTTCTTCCTCCACCAAATTTCCCTCATTATCCAACCAGTGTTCATCTGCCTCTGATATCAATTGATGTGCCTTTAGATCAGCCTCGAGTTTGCTTTTACAGTCTTGTGTGAGATTTCGAAGCCGGGTTAAGCCCTTTTTTAGTACATCGATGGGTTTCTGACAGTGGGAAGTTGATGTGTCGTGTAACTGGTGACATGTTGCAACAAGCAACGAAAAATCCTACCAAATTTGGACATATTACTAGCTTAATCATCAAAGTTATGGGTTATCACTCCAGAAATTGGCTATGTACTATGGGTTATGGGTTATCAACACCAAATCTCTGCAAACCAACTTGGGAATTGTCAAAAGCTATGGGTTACAAGGGAGTATGGGTTATACCTCCTATGGGTACGATACGATTTGAGTACATACACAGGTCCACACCCACAGTAGCACAAACACATGTAATGTCCAACAAAAGGCGACCGCCTTATAGGACAATAAACACAGAAAAAAAAAAAAAAAAAAAAAAAAAAAAACCTCCTATGGGTTATGAGGGAGTCGACTGTAATTATAAAAAGGAGGTGGCTACACTGCTAGCAAGGCACAGTGCCCAAATGGTGACATCAACCGATTGATATGGTAGAAACATAATTAAACTTAATGAGTCCAAGGTTTTTGACAATCATGATTCAGAGCATGTGGTCGCCATCGGAAAAATGGACATGTGAGAGCGGACACACTTGAAGCACCCTTACTTCTTGAGGCCACCTGTCCATGGTTGATTGGTCTGTTGGTCCAATTGGGGTGCACTCAGGTTGTGAAGCTGTGAATTACCGACTGTCACACTGGTCACCGAGTCTTTGTGCCTGGGTAGCAAACTTTGATATTACATACATGCAGGCTATGCAGTCATGAAAGTTGGTCACTGCTTTGAATGAGTCGGAGTCAGGTTGCCATCACTAAGCAACTTAGCCGATGCTGCACATGCCAGCGATTGTGCCATCCCCCAATATAAAAAGCTCAGGATGGTTGACCTAGAATTCCATCTAGCGACTCTTAACAAAGCATGGACGACCCATCAATGATTTTATCCATGCCAATCCACCGGTGGATGATAACAGGTATCGCTCTCATAGTTGTCAAGTTTGCCCTGGACAACGTGCTCTCGATACGGGCGGCCTTTGCAAAGATAAAGTACGCTTGTTGCTTGGTTCCGCTGCCAAATCCAAATGTCTATTTCACAGAGATTGTCCCGGTCGTGTAGTGGTATGGTTTTACCCGCTCGGAGCCATAAGTCTTGTGTTGGGTTCCAAATTCCCTCGGCCAGGCATGGGTGGATGCTGGTCGGATAAATTTTCGTGTATGCCCGTCTCTTTTTCCTCAGACATTGCTGACAAGCAGACATTTAGTGTACAAGAAATTCGGCGCCACATCGTTCGCTTCCGTCAATATTTCAACATCCCGCCTGGTCTTTTGGCTTGCAGACGCTGAGGCATTCAAACTCGTCTCTTTAGATCGACACACATTTCAGAAGGACGTAGACGATTACGAGATAATCAACATTTATGGGGGAAACGTTATCAGCTCAGAGGGGTCTGACTGGAAACGCCATCGTTCAACCGCCATGTCCGCTTTCAACGAGGCAAGCTATCTCTCACTCGCTTTGTGATCGTTCTCCTGATTCTGGTACTCCAAGGCAAACATTGCCCTTGTCTGGTCCGAAACTCTGCGTGTAATGAGTGAATGGTTTATGCAACTCGACGCCGTTGGATCTGAACATGTTATGGATACATTATCAATCATGACACAGGTGAGAGATGTAATCACCATGTGGACAGCTATATCCGAACAAGTTCCAAGGCAACCCTTTTCGTAATCTCTGCAGCGGGTTTCGGTCGACAGATCTCATGGACCACCAAAGCGTCGGAGGAACGTCCTCCCGGTTGCAAACTCACGTTTCAATCTGCAGTCATTGGTTCAGTCACAAACATTGTTTTCAACGCTCTCGTTCCAAAATGGTTTTATTCGTTTTTGTCCATCGTCAAAGTACCTTATCTTTCTTCCTGTGCACTGTCGGTCCGGCTTGCGTTTGACGATCTGCGAATCCACATGCTTGATCTCGTGGCCTCGGCTCGCACCAATATTATGTCCGGCAAACCCTCTGGTGCTTCAGGCACAGCATTGTTACAGAACCTCGTTGAAGCAAACATGGACGAGGACGGGAGCTCGAAGAGGCTCACAGAAGGAGAACTTCTCTCCAACATATTTGTGAGTGTACCTTTGACATGTATTTGACTTTTAATCATCCCTCTGCTTGTAGGCATTTCTGCTTACAGGACACGGTTTGTGATATGTTTTGATGCTTTGATTCCACAAAGAAGCTGAGATGTTGGTGCAGAAACCTCTGCTCATACTCTTTGCTTTACGTTTGTTTTATTGGCCCTCTACCCGGACTCTCAGCAGAAACTTTACGAGGAGGTCACTCGTGTATGGCCTGCGGATACACCTGTTTCACAATTAATGGAGGTATGCTCTTACTACCTACTATTGGGAACAAGTAGTTGATCAACATTCTATTAGAATCATAAAGAATACATGGATAAACTTGTCAGATTTCTCATCGTTCACCCGAGTCGGCATGCTGACTCTTTGCAAAGGAATATGTCGTGGCATGTATTCGTGAAGCGCTTCGCACATTCCCTGTGGCACCTCGTATAGGGAAAATTGCGCATCAAGATGGGGTCCTGGCTGGTACTTATTTTACCCCTGGGTCCAAGGATGGCCCCTCGACTGAGACTGGAAAGTTCTCGATGCCCATTCCAGCGGGGAGTGTTATCATCCTGGATATATGGGGAATGCACATGAACCATGAGTCGTCGTCGTCCGCGCTTTGCATGGAATCGTGCTGAGCGTTTGGTACCATAGCATTGTACTGGGGAGAGGAGGCAGCAGAGTTCAAACCCGAACGGTTCATCGACACGGAATCTTACCAGTGGCCGAGACATGGATGTAAGTGCTATTTATTCTGGCTGAGGTGGTCTGTTTGATTCATGGGTGTCCACAACAGTTGCGCCATTCTCGCTCGGTGCCCGATCCTGTATCGGTCAGCGATTCGCATACGCGGAAATGATTGGAATCCTTGCGAGCATCGTGCGCCGGTACGAGATCATGGTTCCGGACGACCTCGCGAACGAGCCCTTTGAAGCACAGAAAGAGGCACTGACCAAGTGGACGACCGGTGTGACGTTGACACCTCTGAACACTCGGGTGAAGCTGCGTCGGCGGGTGTAAGTTTGATTCGAACGTTTGTGCTCTAGCCCACCGTGTCGATCTACGGGTGTACGTGCATCATCGACTACATTTCACCATATGCTACAATTTTGTCCTGTGACCGGGCAAATGCTATCCTTGGGCATCACTGGGAGGTGCGGCGGGATAACTACGAGTACACGGCAAAGGAGACTGAGCCATAGTCAGAGCTAGTTGTGCGGGACGGAGGGCTCTCCGGCAATGAGCGAAAGCCAAGTAGTAGTAGGTGCGTGGAACGGTGGGGCACGACCACTGCCAGTGGTAGACATGACGGCCACACGGTAGGACTGCGCGGGTGGGCAGATAATGAAAAGGAGAGCAAGGTAGGGATTTTCTGTAGAAATATGGGTGCTAGTTTTACAAGGCCGGCGGTACTCCAGTAGGTAAATGGCTTTCAGACGATGAGGAGGACGAGATCTGAAGTGCCTGCAGTAACGTCGTTCCGAGTTCGAAGCCTGCTCGGTGTCTATTAAAGAGAGTGTAGATAGCGCAGGCTAATGCTTTACACTACTCTCTTGGGTGCGCAGTACAACGATAGGGGTAATGACAGTATGAGACTTACTGTCTAGCAGAATGCTTGAGTAGAGTATCAGACTATGTTGATAGTCGGGTTGAGTGAGATGGTAGAAAGTATGAAAGGAACTTGATTTCTAAGTCTCTACAGTATGAGTACAAAAGACTCTGTATTTATACAGTTAATGAATATGATATATGTCACTCATTCTTGATGAATGATCCTAAGTCTTCCTAAGGATTTAGACTTAGAATAGTAAGATAGTTCGGATATAGAAAGATCTAGTCACTAAGACTCAGACTTCTTGATCCGATTGACTTTTACACAGGTAAAATGATCCTTAACCTTTCCGAAGGTTTCCGGAATAATTCCGGAATATTCCGGAACTTGTTCCGGATGGTTCCGGAAATGTTCCGGAAGTGTTCCGGAGGTTCCGAAATATTTTTCGGAATTTTCTGGAATTTATTTAGAGTAAAAACATCGATTTACAATGTTTTTACTAATGTTCTCAATCTGCTTTAGGGCAGGTTAAGTGAAACATGATTATATATGCTAATATATACTTTATTAGCATTATTCATTCATGTGTTATCATTTTATTTCGTCACTATGTTCCCCCCACCGCCCGCTCATCCCTCCTGTGCTCTGTCCACGAATCTCCCACCACTGGTCACATGGGCTTCTTCCATACCAAGGCCCTCCTCGAATGGGACTTCTGGTGGCCTGGTCTCGCCACTTTCGTCCGCAACTTCATCATGGGCTGCGCCCTCTGCCAACAGTCCAAGGTTAACACCCATCCCACGTCCCCTCCTCTGTCTCCCATCCCCTCGTCCACGTCCCTTCCCTTTCGACAGCTTTCGATGGACTTGGTCACGGATCTCCCCATCTCCTCCGGCTTTGATTCTTTGTTAGTCGTGGTCGACCACGGCCTTACGAAGGGGGTAATTCTCATGCCTTGTCAAAAAACCATTGACGCTGCATGCGTAGCCCTTCTTTTCTACAACAACGTCTTCAAACGGTTCGGACTACATGAATCCATCATCTCAGATCGTGGCCCACAATTCGCCTCTGCCTTCGCTAGAGAACTTGCCTGCCTACTGCACTACGATGTTTGTCTCTCTACCGCCTACCACCCCCAAACCGATGGCCAAACAGAATGAGCAAATCAGGAGATTGAAACCTATCTCCGCCTCTTCTGTGGAAATCAACCACACTCTTGGTCTTTGTTTATCACCTCCGCCGAATTCCACCACAACTCTGCCCCTCATTCATCCACCAAAACATCCCCCTTTTCCCTCATGCTCGGCTACGATCCCCGCGCGTACCCTCCACTCGGAAAAACCTTTATCCCAGCTCTCTCCTCTCGCCTTTCTGCCCTGGAAGAATCCTGAAAGGAAGCCTTAGCCGCACACGAGTCCGCTCGCCGATTAATGTCCCAACACTGTACCCGACGATTCTCCCCATGGAAAGTCGGAGATAAGGTCTGGCTAGAAGCCACCAACCTTCGCATTCCCTTCCCCTCTAGGAAACTTGCTCCCAAACGTTTGGGACCCTTTGAGATCAGTCAGGTACTATCTCCTCTCACTTACCGTCTTCGCCTCCCTCCCACATGGAAAATCCACAATGTCTTCCACGCCACCCTTCTCTCCCCCTTCCGCTCCACTGAAGCATATGGTCCCTCATTTCCCACTCCACCTCCTGACATCATCAATGGTGAAGAAGAATACGAAGTGGACGGCATTCTCTCACACAAGGGCTCCCCTGGCCATTATCAGTACCTGACCTCATGGAAAGGTTACTCAGCATCAGAAAACACATGGGAACCTGAACGTAATCTTCGCCACGCACAGACCATCCTCTCCGCTTACAAAAGGACTCACTCTTTATGATAGTTTCTTCATGAACGCTATCCCCATCGAAGTCGCTTATTCCCAGTTATTCAATTCGAAATCTTGTGCCAGATGTTTGTTTCTTCTTCGTCATCCCAAACTTTCATATTCTCACTTTCTTGAACACGAGTGCTTCTGCCGTTTTTCAGACTGTCCTGTCCACAGATCATTTTGATTTGTCTCGCTTTCTCTCTCTTCGTCAATTTCCTTCTCTCCCTATTCCACGATGTCCATCAACTCTTCTTCCTCCTCTTCTTCACCCTTGTCGGGACGCCATTCCGGCTCTATCTCTATGTCTTCTCCCTTACACTCCAAGCCTGTACAGGCTATCTACTTACCCACCTCCGCCATCAACACGCTCTATGCCGGCATCCTCGCCGAACCTACCCTCGTCCACGCCCTCGAAAGTGACCCGCTTTATGAGGAGGATTTGATCACTCAGGAACTCGTACGCCTCTTCCTTGACGTTGCCAAAGTACAAAACTATCACTTCATGTCCGCCCCTTCTGATCTTCCTGC
>JBBPMP010000897.1:0-11505 GCA_038090395.1 Boletales sp. KT-2023a
TGCTAAAGTAACCTCTGTCGACATAGTCACCGAGAAAGAGGTATCTCGTGTCGGCAGGGCTCCCGCCAACTTCGAAGAGCTTCATTAGGTCGTACTAGTACAGTGCACGGACCATCGGTCAATTCACAGCGCCGACAAAACAGGACCCGCCCACCCACATATTGTCCATGGATATCACCACAGACTGGACAAGACAGAGGCTGATGAGATGACGGGGAAAGCATAGAAAAAGGACAAGACGGACCTGTGATTGGGGCATCGACAGAGAGGACGTTGGGCTCGACGCGCAAGATGGCAGTGGCCTTTTCGATGATCCAAATCGCATGGTCCTCACTTATCCGCCCCTCTCTATAAAAGTGGTTTTTAAGAAAGGCGACGTCGGGTTTGGAGGGATCGATTTTGGAGAAAAATTGAGCGTCTGTGGGGATGTTCATGGCGGGAGCCTGGACCTGGGAAGAGATAGGTGAGCGGCGGGATTGAACGCGGTGGATGGGGCGCACATCTTTGACGACCCGTTCCTGGGTGCTAATGACATTGCCATCGTCAGTGACATGTTGGGTAAAGTCGATGTTGGAGGGACGTCTCCGGTGTTCTATCTGCTCGATGGCCTTTTCGACATGAGCTTGAGTGCTGGGCATGTTCAGTACACGGAGGAAAGGAAGGAGCGTCTCGCGTAAAGGAACGGATGCGGTTGGCGGGGGTTCAAATGGCGCGACTTGGCGAGCTGATTGTGGCAAGGCAACAACAAAAAGAACATGATTATCACGACGACGCTACAACGATCCCTAGTCTAGCCAAAGTATGCGGGCAGAACGTGATTTGCGATATTGAACCCGAGCAGCGACACCACATAACTGGCAAACAAGGGCAGCAGCGGAGCGAGCAGGATCTCTGCGCGTATCAAAAATGGCAGGGCTGTTGTTGGGTATTTAGGTTTGACCGTGGCGGTCAGGATAGGATTAGCTCACCGCTCAGTCCAAGATACACGCCATAGACGTATTGAGCGAATCTGGGACGGAGTTAGCAACGTGGGGTGTGGTGGGGTAGATTTTACCCTGCGAGGTAGAGAGTGTTGCCGACGAGGAGGCACACCCACTTGTCCTTTGTGATAATGGGAAGCAAGATCAGCTGTGCGATATAAAGCGTGAGATACAGGGGGAAAAATGCATTCGTGTGCACGTCAAACGCGTATGCCCACTCGACGGACGAGTCGACAAGAGAAGAATGCGAAGAGGGGGACAGCAAAGCGTGGTTGGCGACGAGTCTAGAAGCGCTGTTGGCAACGTCGGAATGCGGGCAGACATGGCCTACCGAAGCAGGGTTGCCATGAGCACCCCCACGAGCAAGAAGTCTCTGAGGGTCATGACGAAGGCGAGTTTCACCGCGTCCAGGAAGGTGTAGGAGTACACCACAGACCATCCCATAGCCGCGACTAGAGTCCGGTCGGTGAGCGAACCGAACAGAACAGGTTGCGCGCACCGAAAAGGCAGCCAAAGAGGAGGACGAGGATAGCTGGGTCGTCGCGTGCCCAGGTGTTTTTCGTCTCTGCGAACGGTCATTGTGGTTCTCTCCTACGACGGATACATCGACTCACGCTTGTGGTAATACACATTGCGATAGCTGGTTCGTGGTCAACAGCACGCGACGCAGCGAGTCGATCGATATGACTCACACTCTTCTCGGGGCAAGGCAGAGATAGGACAGCTGCCATAGGGCCAACTCAAAGTCCTAAGCGAACATTAGTTGCACACATACGGCGATGGCTGCGGGATCGAACGCGCCATTTGCTGGAACCGGTGCAGCCGTCGGAATATGAGCGGGACTCGACTCGACAGAGAGCCATTAGCGGGCGAGCTCGGCGAGTGTGTCGGGTACGCGGGCGATGTAAGTGGTAGGATGGCCATGTCCAAGCTCACGGCGAGGGTGTCACGGCATACCATCGGCATGTCGTCGGAGTGTAAACATATTCAGTCGGCGCGCGTTTCTTTGAGGAGTCCCCCGTTGTTGGCTGGTCTTCTTCATTTACGACCATCATGGAGGACGACAACGAGGTGCTCGATTGGGGTCACGAGGACGAGGACAGCGTCGTCGTCCACGGCAGCGAGCAGCGTAGCTTCGCCGTCGACGACCCTGAGGACGCCGTCTCCCTCGGTGGCGACGAGGAGGACGAGTTTTTGACTTACCAGACTCGCGTTCCACAGCATGCCGGATCCGCTCGCTCTCCACCAAGAAAGCCAAGACAGGATCACGCACAGACTTACAACGGCTCTCCCCGTCCACTCCACTCCCGTGACCATTCCGCTGAACGCACAGGCTCCGTCGACCTCTCGGCGCCCTCTGGTCGCGCAACGCTTGTGCATGCTCTGCCACCAAAGCCCGTCGTCTCTACCGTGCCGTTCGTCCATCCTTCTCACCCGTCTATCATTGAAGCTACAGCAATGGTCAGTCGTGCCGACCGTGACAGAAGGAACGGCGCTCCCTCAAAACCTAGCATGTATGACCACAACGACTCGCTGCCACCAGGCTGGGAAGTCAAATATTCAAGAAGCAGTCGTGGCGTTTATTATTACAATATCCACACCCAAGAGTCTACCTGGACTCGCCCTACCGTTCCTCCTTCTCATGAAAAGCGTGGTGAACGCTCTGATCGTCGTGATGACTCTCTTGACAAACCCTTGTCAACTAGGAATGACATTCCACGCGTAGGTCGTGCAGACAGTGGTGACATGTCGTACAACGACCGTCACTACCGCCCTGGAGAGGCCGCTCGTAGGGAGGAGCGACAGCCTCCGTCGTCTCAACTCATCGATTCCTATGTTCCAGATTCGTATTCTCCAGACCATAGGGATGCCCGACCCTCGCCTCCACCTCCCCGTGCAAGGGACAGGGATCCTACACCGCCACCTCGTCGCCCACTCTCTTCTGCCGGCTCCTATGGTGATCGTGATGGTGTCCAAAATTCTCACCATGAAGCCCCTTTAGCCCCTCTGTCCTCTCAAGATCGCATCTGGGTTGCTCGCGACAGCGTACCACACGCGCCTCCAAGGGAACGCAGACAACGTGATGACCCTCCTCCCCCGGAATTGGATCGTCGTATTCTTCCACGAGACACTGAAAGGTCATCGACTACTAGTACGTTGTCCGCCTCCTCCCCTCCCCCCACCTCTCGTACTCGGCGCGTTTGCTCCTCCCGAGGTGGAGGACAGTGCTTATCGCAGACGTCTCGCGAAGCCTTGGGAGTCGAGCTGCGCCATACGATTCCCCCTTCTTTTTGTTCGACTTCCTCGCATGGACACACGGACGCTCATGGATCCCTGTCTTCTCCCCTTTTGTCATTTGTCTTCTCTTTACCCTCTTTTGCATCTCTCCTTCCACCTTTATTCTCTAGGGCCGAAATCACCTGCTTTGTACACTCGTGGCCCTCAGGAATCCACAAATATGGCCCCGTTCTCCACCAGCAAGCCGACCCAGCCGCCCTCGGAACTACCTTCGCGAAAAAGCCGTTTTTCGCAACCTGATGGTTCTCACTATAGTCACCGACAACCCGAATCCCGTGAGGCCGGTCTCCGGCGAGCTCGTACAGATGACGTTGTCTCCCACAGTACTCGCTACGTCGACGACATTCCGAATTCCCGCTCCATGTCGGATGCACGCGGGGACGATGACATTCCCACCTATCCTGCCTCAGATGCACAACGTACGTCTTTGACCCATCCTATACAGCCACCTTCCTCATGTCAACCCGACTCGTGTATCTCACCCTTTCTTGTATCCCCTCGATCGACATTCAGGACCGGGATCAAGGAAAAGAATGGCTCTGCCTTCACAGGATGAGGCATATCGCCCAGGCGCAAGGCCACCACCTGCCCAACGTGGCGGTGTTTATCCCCCGGGACCTACTGGCCCACCTGCAGTCTCCGTACCCGAAAATAGGCATGCAAGTCGCGTAGTACCTGATGACAAGTTACGCGAACCGGCGCGACGCAGCCCTTCTCCACCGCCACCTTTGCCTGTATCTGAGCTTCCTCCGGCTGAGCGTGATGATCGCGATCGCGGTCGTTCTCGTTGGTCGAAATCTCGCGGAAATGGACCACCGCCCATGGATTCACAACTTTTGCATGAGTCCTCTAGAGGTCGTGCCCATGACGCTGCGATGGATGTTGATGACCCTCCTATGACTAGGTCGTCTGATCCACCACCGACAAAACAGATGCCTCCTCGACGACCGGCTATACAGGATGAGGTACCAAGATATCCGAGGGCGATGCTCAACTCGGACAATGATGGTCCGCCAAGAGGTATGTATATATTCACCCTACTCTATACTCATCTTATTGAATGCGCGCTTTATGTGCAATAGGTGTCCGTGACAACCGAGATACCATCGAATCAAGGTATCGTTTTGCACCTGATGAATCTCGTTTTGGACCTTCGAGAGACCGACCAACAATGGAGCGCCGTTTTGTCGACCAATCCACTCAAGCAAGTCATTGTACTCTGCCCTTGAAGATTCTTGACTAAGTCCTTCCACTTACAGAAGGAACCTATCCGTGGTGTCGAGACGAAACACCCGCCGCCTCCTGGATCAAACATCAAGCTGTCTGGGACTAACAATATACCCATTGGCGCTAGGCACAAATTTGCAGGAAATGTACCCCCTGGTTCCATCTCTATGTCACCGAGTGGTCCACGTCGGCTGCCTTCAGCCACAACTGCAAGTAATGGTGAACCTGTCGCTCCGAGGCGGGAACGTGTCGACAGGGATCATGTACGACCAGTAAGGATTATGATGCCTTGTTACGACGGTCTCACTCTTTACTTTTTTTATAGTTGCATCTTGACCCACCGGCCAGTGACCGACCAGCACAGATGGAACCAGTGAAACGTGAAAATACTCGCCAATCTCCGGTAAGCACCTATTTCTTGATCATTGCTCAACTGACGCGTTTTGTTAATAGCCAAGCGTTGCACGGTCCTTACCTCAGACTGAACCACCACCCCCTGTACCACCCCCTCCCACTCGTCCTTCACGGGCCGAATTACGCGTTGTACGTTTTTTCCTTTCGCCCTCCTTCAACATGGTTGACTCTCGTCTTGAAGTCTCGATTCGGGCCACCTATCGTCAAGGAAAACACGGAGCCCGTTTTCCCTCAAAAGAGTGTTTCCTCGGAGAGTGTCCCTTCAGATCAAATTCCAGAAGGTTCAACTCGTGCCACACCCCCTCCCCCTTCCCGAGAGTCGTCAACGGCATCATTCAAGGACGTAGCACTCCCATCTGGCCGCCCCTCTCATTTACCTCTCCGGCCTACAAGTCCGCCACGTAGCTTCCAGCAGCGTCTGGGAGATACAAGCAAGCCATATTATCGCCCCAACGCGCGCAGTCCACCGCGAGGGAATGATGTCGACATGGAACCCCCTTCATACCCCAGATCATCCTCCCCACCACCTTGGAAACGTGTTGTAGAGATTTTCCCCCCTGAGCCTATGCCGGCATCTCGGGATGACTGGAACCCTGAAGTTCCTCGACCAAGCGTGAGCCTTCGCGAACCCCAGGTAGAGCTCATTATTCGTCCACCCGCCATACCCGTGGTACAAGACGAAAGCCTTGACCGCGCGCAGCCTCCGATGCACCCTGAACGCGCACTCATGCTCCAGGTTAATGGGCTGCCGCCTCGACCGCCGAGTGCACTGGGGCGTGCTCGGCCTATCAAGAGTCTCAATCGACGCGATGATCGCGATCACGACCGGGCGGAACCTCTACGGGGGAATAGCAGTAACCAATTTCGTTCCACGTCACCTAGCAATGAACGACGCCGCTTCCCTGATGCCAATGTGCCCCGAAGTGGCGGTGGCAGTGGTGCGTCGTTGCTGGATCGCTTATCGTTCGACGATGGGAGTCGTATCCACTCGCCGTCATTGCGCGAGCGCGTGCAGCTACCATTCAAGCGGGATAGGGAGGAAATGGTGGGTGATGTCGTGCTGGACACCGAGGGGGACGAATATGACGGGACGAAGCGGATAAGGAGGCGAGGTGGGCCTCGGCCGCGCAAGGGCAGAGTGTGAAGGTGTTTTGGACGTGATATGTCGTCTTTTTGTTTCTTTGTCTCATCTTGCACATTTCTCATATGGTAAAGCCTTGATGATCATGTCGATTGTTGACACGCATCTCTTTTGTTGCAGCTCATTCATTTATTTCATTAATCCCCGTATATTGAATGTCGATCAATGTCACAACAATTGTCCAACTCTAGCTGTGCCTCAGGCCTCACGAACTGAGGCTGCCAACTCTGCAAATACTTCGGGTTTCCAATGTTCCTGGACGAAATCCATATCTTCCCTCGGCATCCACCATTCCAGAAAGAGAAAAAAGATACAGTCGACGATGAGAATGATAGTGTAAATGGGTCCCGCGAACGGACCCAATGACATCGTCCTGCGGACTGATCAGCAAAGCTACGTAGAAACACAAAACGTGCAACGCACCGCTTCACCCGCGTCTCAAACGCCATCGGCTTCGACCTCGTAACCGCCTCATACACCCGCTCCGTCCTCGCAGCGACCCTCGTCCAATCATAAAACCGCGCGACGCGCGAGTGCGCCTCCACCGGGTCGTGAGCGCCGCGTGCAACGATATCGATCGCCTCCGTGAGCGCCCGACACACGTCGTCCTCATCCGGATTCGCAAACGAGATCATGTCGTGCGGGAGGATCTCGGGGACGCCGCCGACGCGGGTAGAGACGACGTAGAGGCCTGTGCAGGCAGCTTCGAGGATCGCGATCCCAAAGGATTCGGTGAGGGACGTGTTGAGAAAGATGGCGCCGCGGACGAGGACCTGTTGTGCGCAGTGAGTGGTGGGGGAAGCGACAAAAAACAAGGGGGGGAAGGAGGCGACACGTACGTCGCGCACTTCGCGGTGGGGCACCGGGCCGAGGAGTTGTATGCGGTCTTGGAGACGGTGGCGTTCGCGCGCTTGGAGGAGATCGTTGAGTTTCGGGCCGTCGCCGCCTGGGGGGAAGGTTTTTTTTCGAACCGTGCGACGTGTGGACAACCGGGGGGGGGAGGGACGCACCGACGATAAAGTTGACGTTCGGAAAGGCTGCGCAAATGCGCGGGGCGGTGGCGACGAGGAGATCAATGCCTTTGCGGTACGCGAGGCGAGAGAGGACGACGATGTTGACTATGGAGCGTGTGTGAGTGAGTGGTGGAACCTCGATGGCAACAGGGTGAACGCACTGGTGTCGCGTGGTGGGGGTGGGCCGGGCGTGAACTGCGCTGCGACGAGCGCGTTGGGGATCGTGTATACGCTCGTACGCACGACCGATACGGACGGATCGTCGTCCGAGGGTTCAAACAGTTGACCGCGGAGGACCGTGTTTTCGCGTCTGTGGAGGTTGGACGAGTGTCGGACGCGTAGATCAGGGAGGGGACGTACCCGGTGTGCGAGACGCAGATCACGGCGTCGACGTTTTTGAGCGCAGCGGCGAGGAGCTTGTTGGTGAGGATGCTCGCTGCGTCTTCGAACCCGAACAGACTGTGATCGGTAAACACCGTCCGGACGCCAAAGAGGTGGGCGTGCAGGAGGCCCTCTTGGGCGAGCGAGGAAAGACTCGCGTGGGCATGCACGAGCTGGATATGCTCTCGCACGAGGATCGTCCGCAGGTAGGGCAAGAACGTGAAATAGTTGGGCAGGGTGGCGGAAGAGGCGATGGTCGCGAACGGAAGATAGTACACCTTGAGCGCGGGGAGGAGCCAGCGGATGCCGACGCGATCTGGGGGGTGACTGTGTGTGATGACGATGACCTTGTGCCCACGACGAAGGAGGTTGACGCTGAGCATGTATATGTGGTTTTCGACACCGCCCACATTGGGGTAGAAAAAATCCGATATCATGCTGGGTTTGGGGCGTTAGACATGCGCGCAAACGTGGGTGGGTGGATGCATACGCGATAGAGAGGGCGTCATCCTTCATGGCACGAGTTACCCAAAGCAATCGTTGGCGACCACGATACCTAACATGACCGTTCGCCACGATAGGTTGCTTACTAACTCATCACCCAATTGTCACAAATTGTGTAATACGCATTCCAATCCTGCCATATTTAGACACAATTGGAACCAAATTCTAATCAAATTGACTGGGGTAATGAATAGCTACAGTGGCTCAAATAGTGTTGCAATATTGAGTCATTTTGAAGAGATTAGATCACAAGAGAACAATAAAGAATCAGACAAAAGTCCTGTAGAATAGATGCAAGTATAGTCAATTCCCTTACTGTATAACCCATATCCTAGATAACCCATACTTCACCATAACCTATAACCCATAACTTTTTTGAGTGTAATTTCTTATGTTTTTTTCTTGATTTACCCCTATGATTTCATTTACTGTATCTTATCTTTTTACTTCATTAGCCCCTAACATAGGTGCATGATGTCATCAACAGATGGCACATATGTCATGTGTTTATTCTTGCTGCATACAGTTTTCAAGAGTGAAGGAGGATGCTACACAACTTGAACAAGTGCAAAGGGAAACAGAGGAAGAGGTCTTTAGTGGGAATACTCACTAGGATGATACAATGGTTGAACAACCAAGCAATTCTCTCTAGTACAGGATGGTCGATGTGAAGAACAGAGATGGTATTCTGTGTTCTTATTCTTTGCAAGTAAGATGGACATTCTTATATACATGTAGACTGTTTGTATCTATTTGTACTATTCTAGAGTATTCTAGCCAATAGCAAATAGCTCTCTATTCACATAATCAGTGTAAAATGAAAGTGGTATGATAAAGTGATTTATTACAAAGATCATATGATAGTATAATTTATGATGTAATAAATAGTTCTGGTTTCATTTGTTCCTATTTATTCCAATAGTCTAGATCACTTCTCTGACATGTGATACAGTCAGGTGATTAGTATGACTAATCAGTAGTCATACTACATTCTCAACAACAGTGACTCCCAAAATTGTTATAATATGCAATAATCCTTGCATGGTGCATACAGCACTGCAAACACCCATGGGAATATCATTTAGCTTTGGTGGGACAAATAATGGTACATGCCCTTGGCTACCTATCAATCCCTGGGTCATATACATAATGTCATCCAGGAATGGTGGAGATATGGCCATTCTAAAACAAACTACATTATAACAGTTTCAGGACTTTCAATCATTTGATATCTATTAGTACTTGGTATATCCCCCTTTGGCTTTAATGACTGCCTGAAGCCTCTTAGGTATGCTTTCAATCAATCTTTGACATATTTCAGCTGGTATCTTCTCCCGTTCCTCTTGAGTCCTTCTGTTATGGATGTATATTTTTCCTTTTCTTTTTCCTTTCTCTTTTGCTATGCTTTCATGATTGACCCCTATGTTTTCATCTTATCTTATCTTCATTAGGCTCTAAGGGGTGCATACATTATCAATGGATGAGACTTAGTTGTGCATTTATTCTTGCTGTTGTAAAGCAGGTATGTTACCTAGGGATGTAGGCAGCATGATAAGGGGATGTGATGGGTTTGTCCCTAAAGAGGTCCTGAAGGGTAGAGTGTTGAGAGAGGGTGAAAATGGGGAGGCATCCCAGCAAGAAAAGAGTGGTCTGGACATTCCACTCACAGGTGGAAAAAGCAGACAATGCAATGGTGTAGAAGCAGAGAAGGTGAAGACATCAATGGTGAAGCAGAAAATGCAGAGAGAGAAGTGCTACAAAGTACATGGGTGATTCCAGACATGTTCCAGACATTCCACTCATGGGCAGAGGAGACAAATACATAATACAATAAGGGTGGAGATGACAATGGTAAAGGTGATGGAGATGACAATGGCGATATGAAGTACAAGAATACAAAGTACAGTCAGATTTTCATAGGCAGATGATTTTTGTGTGATGTGGACATGACCAAGATGAATTGATACTCCTCAAACACTAAGTACAATCCTTTTATAGTCTGGGCATACCTGTTATGATCGTTTACCTATGCATCTCTTTTTCCTTCACTTCCCTTTTGTTAGAGTGCATGTGCACACCTTTGTCATCCTTTCTTACTAAAACAGTGACATGTCTCTTTCTTACCTCATCTTGATTACCCTTCGATGATGTGTCCTCATTCTTCATTGTTCCAAGACATTCCACACTTACGTGTCGCCTGGTATATAGTCAAGTAGTTGACCTACCTGTCCTGTATTCTCGATCTGTGCAATCTAGCATATCTTCTTGAGTCACCCTCAGTCTCTTTGTCTCCTCAGTTCCTCAGTCCGCCTTCTTGGCATATAGTCTTCGTCCTTCGTCACCTTTGAGCTGAGTAGTACCTCTATGTGAGCATCCTGCTCGTTGGCATCACTTCGACTTGGTCTTGGTCTATCTAAGGTATGCTCCGTGTAACAAAAGATCGAGAATCACCTCTGTCCCTCCTATTACAGAGTAGGACCCACCCCAGTACATCATTCATCACTACAGTGCCCCAGCAGACAACTCCTCTGATGAGGAGCCCACTATCCCAGAGCCCACCCTTTCAACTCTTGAATTATATCGTCGTCAAAGACTCGCTGGATGAAATTGCCCCAGCCTAGTAAACTCCCCATTTCGCACTACTGCCCCACCACCACCACCATTGTCTCTTCCCATAGTCACTGTCCCCACCCCATTGCCCAGCTCCCACGTCTCTAGTACCCCCCCAGCGTCCCCCATTAAACTTAGCCCAGTTCTTCCCCAGGCCTCCCTCACACCAATCCCTTCGATCCCATCCACCTTTGTCCCACCTAGTACACCAGTCACTCCATCCATCATGACCGAACTCAAAGCCGCCCTCCCTGTGGACTTCTCCGGTGATCCAGCCGATGCTGTTCAATGGATCAAGGCCATGAAGGCCTACTTTGAGATCAACAAAGCTCTCTATGCCTCTGATGACAGCCGAATCATGACCACGTTGAACAAAATGAGTAAAGGACGAGGAGTCTCTTTCTCCGAAATGTGGTATGATCTCATGGCCAACACTGCAATCACTCAATCCGAGAAAACCTTCGACAAGTTTGTCAGAAACTTCGAATCCACCTTTTACCCCTTCGACACCAAAGCCACCGCCCATCTCGAGCTCTCCAAACTCATACAGAAGTTGTCCAAAGGAAAGGATGGCAAACACAATGACGTTTTCCAAAAGTATATCACCAACTTCCAGAACCTCGCTGCCAGAGCTGGCATCACCGACGAACTCACCCTCATTGACCAGTTCTCCCTCGGTCTCGATCAACAACTTGCCGTTATGATCCTCTCCATGTCCACTGTCCCTTCCACTCTCAGAGAATGGCTCGACAAAGCAAAGACTTTCCACACCCAGAAGGCCCGCATCTCGGCTCTTCAACGAGGTCATCGTACTCCCTCTTCCTTTGCTTGCCCCACCACCACTACTGATCCCAATGCCATGGACGTTGATGCCATACATGTCTCCAAACTCACCCCTGCTGAATGTTCTCGCTGCTTTCGAGAGGGACTCTGTCTT
>JBBPMP010000898.1:0-11503 GCA_038090395.1 Boletales sp. KT-2023a
GTAGAAGCATCACGAGACCCTTCCTCTTTCCACTTCAAGACCGCTGTTCCAACGTGATCGGTGCACAATCACGGTCACACAAGGTCATCCCGAATCATTCGGGAGACGACAGAAGAGTTACGTTGTTGCTAGTGACCTCAGCGATGAAAGTAAATATGCCATCGAGTGGGGCATCGGAACGGTACTTCGTGATGGTGATGAAATGTACGCGTTTTCCAACTTATCCGCAGAAAGTTATGTGATACACTTTCTCTTAGGCTCGTCGTTACCGTAGTAGAGAACGAGGACAGAGGTGAGCACTATTGCTTACACGGGAAGAACTATGGCTAACGATATCACTAGTCGATCCGCTCACTCCAAATCCCGCAGACAGGGCTACCAAGCTGCGTAGTCAACAGGAGGTGCGCTCATGGCTTTCCTGATCCCAACGTGTTCTCTTACCTGCCCTTCAGCGCCAAGGGCTCGCCTACATCCTAGTCCGTCAAACCGTATCGCTCCTCCAGCGAACCAGGTTGCATGTTACCGTCTCGTGTCAGGCTTGGCACGCAAAAAACGCCAGGCATATGCTCCTCGACATTGTCGATTACAACAAGCCGACGATGTTGATCGTCGGCTCGCGCGGTCTCAGTCGAATCAAGGGGTACGTCCTGATCCCTCTCACCGATCGTGCCTGCCTATACTTTTAACAACGCCGCTTCCGCAGTATCCTGCTCGGATCAACATCACACTATCTTATCCAGGTATCATCACACTTATTCTTCCACGCATATGACTGAGATCCACGTTCTCTGATGGTCTAGCGGTGTTCTGTCCCCGTCATGGTCGCCCGTCGTCGTCTCAAGCGTCCTCCGAAACGATCTGCTCATCTCGCCAAACACCGCGTGCACGTGTCGCTCGCGGAAGCAGGCATCGATCGAGTGGCCGCCAAGGTGGATCACGCCGTCGCAGTCTTGCGTGACGAAATGCAACGGGAGGACGAGCGCCGGGACGGGATCCAAGAGACTGCGGAGGGCGAGGGGGAAGGCGAGGAGGGCGAGGGAGAGGGCGAGGGGGACGGGCACGGATACGGCGATGGCGCCGAAGGCGAGGGGTTTCTGAGCACCAAGATCAGGGGATAGTGGAGTTGGAAAACATTATCGGATGCGCGGGGGTGGTGCATGGAAGCAAGTCCATGGGTCCTTGGGCTAGAGCGTCCTTTTTTTTTTGGTAGGTACGTCGTGGTCGAGACCTATTCTCTCTCTCTCTCTTTTGCCTATATTTATAGCACCGCCTAAGAGTTGCCTTTTCCACGTAACCTGTGACTTGTAGCAATGCACATCCCAAAGTGTATAGCATGCATGGCATACCCAAGGCTTTGGTGCGGCCGGACCGGATCTACATAGTCAACGGAACCTTGGAAAGAGATCTCGGAGCGGGGTTGCAAATGAAAAATTTCACAATTGAGACCAGCCTGGGCTCGACCGGCCGTCGCGCATCATCACTTCTAGGCGCTGTTCGAGCGCTCGATGGGATAGGATATAAATGGGAACGGTGTCGGTCTAATCAAAGCTCTCCTGCCGAGTCTCGCGTAGATTGATGGTCCGACGTAAACAATCGCTTTCTTCTAGATCCGGGCCCCTCGGGTACATGAGCTGGAAAAAGACCCCACATCGAATTAGACACAGACAAATTCAAACGGATCACTAGCATTGTTTACAGTAGAGTACGACCACAATCCTTTTCTTTTTTTTTCTTCATTTTTCTGAGCTGGTTTTCAGTTCGTGTTAGTACCGGTATCGAGCGGAGAGGACCAAAACAAAACAAAAAAAGGTGACACAACGCATGCCAACCAAAAAAAAAAAAAGAAATGGGAAACATCGTCAAGATCGTGCACCATATCCAAATCGAGTCATAAGGAGAGAGGGTGAGAGTGAGATCCGATACCGTCGCAGCACGCGCGCGTCGTCTTCTCGTCTTCGCGACGTGGCCACTATTACACCTTCTCGCCTTCGCCCAGCCTTGCGACAGAAAGAGAAGACGTCAGAAACACGCCGGCGATCGGGAAAAAGAAAGCGCGAACGTAACGCACCTTTCCACGACGTCGTTCTCCGTCTCCGTGCGATCGTGAACGCGATAGTAGACCATCGGGAACGCAAACACCATGCCGCCCGCGGTCAACGCCCACGTCGAAAGGAAGATGTTCATGTACCTGAAAACGAGCATCGGACACATGGCCCCCTCTGAGGAAACAGGAAACACGGGGGACGTACGGTGTCTCGACCGCGTCGGCGCGCCATACGCCAGCCGAACCAGCCGATTGGATAGACTTGTCTGTGTGCGCGCGTCATGTCACGTCACGTTCAGCGTCGCGATCTCATGCCCTGGAATACACGGAAAGTCAACTCACAAAACCCGGTGAACACGGCGAGCTTGGCGAGATCGTTCGACATGGCTCCCATGAGCCAATAGGCGTACGTCTGCCACATCGAATCGAGCAAACCGTAAAAGATCATGAGCCAGACGTGCGACGGGTAGTCGCTGTCATAGATGTCGATAGCAGTCGCCAAGGAGACGCTCTGGCGTGTGTACGTCCTGGGCGGAGTCGATATTCGAAGATGGTTTTGACATAATCAACATGTGCTGACCTTTGGTAAAAGTAGGCCCAAATGTGCACCACAAAGACAAAGACAAAGACGAGGGTCCAACCGACAAAAGCACGGACTCTTCGGGAGTACAGCTTTTGATCGAGGATAGCATACCCAATAAAGATTGAACCAAAGATTTGAGCAAGCCAATACACCAGGTTGTTCAAACCACGGGCACGGATGGTAAAGAGGGCTGCATTGTAATCGTTGAATTCTGTGTCCCAAAACGGGATGAGAATGAGCTTCCAAGACGATCGCAAAGGTGTCGGAACACTGACGCCAAGTATAGAAATAGTTGGAGGCAAAAAACATGGGGAAGAGGAGCAGGATCCACGGATCATTTTTGAGCGCAACAAAAAGACGGATGAATTCAGTTTTCCAAGAAGGATGACGAACTTGATCCACCCTGGTGCCATCAGTACGGATGATTTTGTGCGGATCGGCCATGAAAATTGGGAGCACGACACCGATAAGCGTAAGGATCAAAAAACCAACCTAGAGGTACCTTCGTCAACATGTCGTACCTTTCCAACTGCAGGTGCACTTACGTAGGTTCCGTTTCCTACCGCTCCAGACTGGCAACAGATGTGAGCAGAGCAGGTCAACATTGCCGATAAACAAACGTACTGTAGAATGGTAATTTTGCCCGAACGCGACTGCAGCACCAACGACGCCACCCAAGTTGAAGATTGCCCAGAACAGGCCAATGAACATTCCCTTCTGAGCCTCGGTTGGGTAGGCCATCATCATGGAACCTTGTGCAGTCCATAGTAACGCGGCGCAAATACCAAGAACAGCGCCGGAAGTGACGACAAATGCACCAGCATTTGGGTGGATATTGACAGCTCTGAAGTCATTACATAACGGTGAGTCCTTGACGTAAGCATGAACCAAAAAAAACGTACAGGAAGGAGGCAATGTATAACGAGTAGCCCCATGTACCCAACATGAGCGTCAACCGTGGTCCCAGGATATTGTTGACCGTGCTTATGAGTTGTCGATTATTCCATGGAGCTCAAGGTCGAGCATGAGACGTCCGACTCACCCAGAAAAGAATGCAAAGAACGCAAAAGTGGAATAGAGTGCAGCGTTGGCGTTTGCTTGGTCGGTCGAGTTGACCTGGCCACCTCCACCGAGACCGGTGAGCGCGTTAAACATGCCGGGACACATAAAGCAGACGAATCCGAGCAACACGACCTGGAGGACGGGGTGATAGTAGATCCGTCGCCATCCCGTTGGATGTTCGAATAACGCAGCCTGTTGGGCACCAGATCCTTCGGAAGTCCCGTCACTGGCGATATTTGCCTTTGCGTCGGACATGGAGGTTCAGATGGTGGCGGATGTATGGCATGATCCAGGGCACGCGACTATTTATATAGCCTTCCAAGTGGGGAAAAGATGGCCGAGGCGAGGATCACATAGGAGGCTAAACACGTGTGCACGGATCCCAAGTGGCCACCGTCCAGGCACCTCAGAGTCTTGGTGGCAACCCATGGCTCATCCTTTATCAAGTTGCAATTACATGTCCGGCTCGGACCAAGGACTCGGAAGTGGCTTTGCTCCTTGAGGACGCAAGATAACCTTTTAAAGAGCCCATCATCGCCACTTTTTGACTGGCATGGACGCGTGTCATTACGGCTCCGTGGCGGCGAGCTGAGACGTGTTTTGGCTGCTCTCGTTGCAACAAAAAGTATCGCAACGTGTTGTCGAAAAGGCAAAATTAGAAATTATTGATAGGTGACAGCGCATCGATGGACGACAAATAATAATAAAATTTGTCGCAAAAAATATACTTGTGATGACAATGCTTTATCAGGCATTGCAAGGTTAAAATAAGTTTCCACGGACTAGATATGGTATTACAATTTGTCAATTTTGGAATACTTTGGATTAAAATTTAGTTTCAATGTGTGAGAATATGTCCCAAAATCAGCGTTGCGACAAACCCCGCATTTGATGGTTGCTCGGAGTTCCATGAATTGGCATCCGTTATTATCGTAGCGGCGCACGGAGGCGCCAGTCCCCGACTCCTTGCTTTTGAAACAAGGACTAATTATATAATAATATCGAGGCGACGAATAAAAGCTCGCTCAGTCCCGTTTGCAGGGAATTTTGACGTATCCAGCTGACAAAACCCTCCATCCGGAGTCAGGGATGTTCCGTCCAATCTTGAGGGTGGCGAAGCCCGAGTGACCGGCGTAGTCTGAACTAGTGTTGCCACTGAAGCGAAGGGACTTGGAAGTGGAACGAGTTCAATTCGTGAGGACGCCACTTCATCGCAGTTCGTCGCGACTGAACTGGGAACGAAGCGACCTCGCTCAGCTCATGAGACATAAATGAAGTACAGTATATTTACCATTGACATTGACATTCAAGTCATCATGATTCTCTCCATTGACGACACGAACCACAACATTTTTGCTCTGAGCCTTTCCTTCCGCCGGTTTCATCTCTGAATCAGTCAGAATTCAAATAGCCTCACAGGGACTTGATCACATCAGGAACATTTTTTCGAATGACGTACGATGCTATTCGCCTTGAATTGATCGGTAGAGAAACCAGAGGCCGCAAGATCTCGCCGAAGCCACCTTTAAAGAACGTGTCATCCGATGAATAGATGTCAAACCCGCGTTGGGGAATGTCGAGAATGTCTTTCGAAAGGCAGGCGTGCATTGTATGTCACAAATATGTTCTGTTGTCCGTCAGGTTCCCCATATCGGAAGGAAACCTTCCAAAGTAAGTTCCTTTCCTTCAGTAGTCGAGAGAGGGCAAGAACCTGCAACAGTCAGCGTGGTCGCCCTGGGCTTTCCAGGGACCACAAGCTGAATCTGAACATCAATGACTGAATGGGCAGATTCGCTGCAGGTTCCTTCGATCTGTTTCATTTGTCTGATCTTAGTTAGTGGACACACGTGACAAATACATGCAGCAATGCAACATCACCTCAAAGAAACCAAACTCGGCGTAGGAAGTAATTATAGTCCCATTGGGGCTGGTAGCATTGACGATCACAATGGATTGTGCTCTTCCTGCAGAGCGGGACCAAATGTTGGCCTCGATCCACTGCGCCATGACTAAAATAGTGGTCTCGTCAGCAAGTGACACTAGTAGACCATGAACCCGCCTGTGCTAAACGACGAGGAGTCAGACAGCGGGCGGGCGGCGCGTTAGTAAAAAGGCAGTCATCTTATTTAATACTTGCGTCCTGTCTGCTGTATATGCATTCTCATATCAACTATTAGCGTGTCAATCATAGCGTGCGTGAGATCTGGATAAAGTATGTAATTATTCATCAGTACAGAAATAACAAATAGTAAGGATATAGCTTACCTCTGGTCGCTGAAACTCAGGTTCTACTGGGGATCTGATCCGCGACTTAATCACCAATATCAATGTTCCATCTTGTTTTGCACAACCTGCTGTCCTCAAGCAAGGCTGCCCCGTAGCATCAGCCCGTACAACTCGGAACAATCAACATAGACGGTGGCTTTAGAAGTTAGAATGACCAGCGCGTGGCGGAGGATTGGAAGGTCGGGAATACTCTCATCTATCATTTTGTATTCTGGAGACTTAGGGAGGGCGAGTTCTGCAGAATGGTATGAATGACACACTTTCATCGGTATGTTGTCATCGCCTCCGAGAAGGATATGCGGATTCAAGGTGCAAGTTGAATTGGCTACATTTCGAGAAGCTGTCATACATCAGTGACGGGCCAACAAAGGATGGTCAAATTACCGCAGGATCCTTTTTCCATTCCAGATCCATGTTTCATTGAGACCCATGGCCAGCTCTGGGAGCAGAGGGTCAGATATTGCAAAGTCATCCTGGTGTTGCTGCTTTGATCGTGGCATGATCAAACACAACAGTAACTTGTCACATTGCAGATACTCACTGATGATCTGATATAGAGAACATCGCCGAAAGTAACGGCGAGTCCGATGGGTCTTTGTGGTTTATAATGAAAATTGCATCCTGCAAATTTTCTTGACAGGGATGACGGTCCTCCGTATCCCTTTTCCTTTTCACTGGCCAACGGGCCATCGTCAACAGCTGAATGTTCAACACCAGACCGGGGCATGATCGGATAGTGCAACTGTAGTACCACTGGCGAGCTTACCATGATTTCGTGAGGTTGCACTGCCAAGATTCAAGTGAGACGGTTTGGGCTCTCTTTGTGAGGCTGATGGGGAATTGTGGGGTGCGTGACTGGCGAGCGAGAGGTAGCCGTACCCACAGCATTTGCGGTTTGAGTAAATGACCGCCCAGTGGCATACATATTCCTGTTCATGATGAGGTATGAATGAACATGACTTTGCACTGATCTGTAAGGATGCGCCAGACACGCCAGGGCACGACACGATACGACACAACACCACACGCTCGCATTTTGCCATGATCAGAAATATTCGGCTGAGTCCAAGCTGCTTATGTCATTTCTTTTTTTTTACGATCATCCCTTCTTCAGAAGAAAAGATGCGACTCACGCTTGCTTCGTACGAGTAACAGGGTACGCAGGGTCTGTAGAACAAGCGTAAATACTATCTGCTCGACTGGAGGAAAGCGGTAATGTGCGGAGGTCTAAGGTAAGTGAATGTCCGGATATGGTAATGTACGAAAATGGCAATCTACTTCGAGGCGGACGGACTGTGCCAACACGGAGTCCATGAGATTGGTTTTAGAAAGAAAAAAATTCAAATGCATATATCATATCGCCGAGCTCAAATCTATAACACCCGAATTCCTGATCGTTCTAATTATCAGCGCAACTCAGCCTACGTAGTCCATCGACGCCCGATCCATGCTCGACACGCGGCCAAACTCCAGCAATAGTCTACAGTCACGTCAGCATCACTCCATCCGTCTAAGCGCAGTCCATCACGTACCGATATAGGTAAGCTGTCATATCTTCTTTCCTCCAATAACGGCGGCTCCAATCTCGTCCGGCTTTGGCGATCTTTGCCGCCAACTCATCGTGAACACGGAAGAACGCCACCTCATCATACATGTCCATGTACGAAAACTGGAACGGGACGTAGTGAACCCACGGGGCGATCCGGGACGTGAACCTGGCACTGACGGTCAGACGATAACTTCGTCCAAAGACGTCGGCATGTAAGCGCACCACTCGGGATAAATAGTTGCCTTGAAGATGAGCGCATTGCTCGTGATCAAACGTTTGAACCGCCCCGACCACGCGTTTCCATCGATCTATCCCGCACAGGTACGTCCATGATCTGCCCGACACGGAGTACCCTGATCACTCACGTCAAGTATAAACTTACACTGCCCCTCCTTGTCTTTTCCTTGTTTGTCTTGAAATTCGAACATTTCCGCCATCTCCTTGCACGTAGTCTCTTCCTCACATTTAAAGGGTTTACCTGAAAACGCGATATCCATCCATGCTGGATTGACTTGGTCGAGCAGCATCATGCTCGCGTCCCCGACGGGAACCCTTTCCCCGCTCTCGGACGTGTCCAACACGCTCACGTTGCCCTCGTGCGCATTCGTAAGCTTGACCAGCCGCTGCCGATGTGCGTGTCTCCATAACGAACCAGTGGACGCATGCATTCCCGTCGTACTTCCCCGCCAATTTAGCCTGCCATGTACCTTGCTGTCCCACGGGAGATCCTCCTCGTATGCGCCGTTCTCGCGGTCTGGTTTGTCATAGTCCCACCCATACACTGCAGGAAGACGAATTTCACCGTGGACCATGCTTGGAGAGAGCGAAAATCGAGGCACGAGCGTCGTTTCACGACCACGCCCATTGGGGTGCGTGAGGAACTCAGCATGTGTGCGAAACAACCACGGGTGAAGGCAGGGATTCATTGCGTCCCGATGTGATACGATGAATGTCTTGGGAGACGATGGTGGAAGATACGGGGGGCCTGTGGCAGTTATGGATCCGAGCGGATTCAGACGGGCGGGCGAGTCGGGAGCGCATGCATAGTCCCAACTGTGTTCTGTAGGGATGGGCAGATCGTCGTGGGACAGTGCTATAAAATCGACATTTAGCATTAACAAATGCGCTGAAAGCACAGGCGGACTTACTCGTCCCATTAGCAGCTGCCTCAAGGGCCATGTTCTTTATCCTCCAGTCTGACTGTACACGGGGCTCATCCTGCGGAGAAAGTGTAAAACGTACTGGGACTAAGTCTTGCTCGACGTCTGAGAGTAGACCGACAAGGCCTTCGATCCTGTCTAGAAGGTTGTTTTGCGATGGGGTGAGGGTAGAGTAGGCGACTTCGAGTCGCGGATTCTCGTCCGTTTTTTCAAGCGTCAGCATGGCAGGCGTGTCTTCGAGTACCTTCTGCGAGCGCGTCAGCTCTTTGAGGTCGATTCCCCAGAACGGCTCGATGTCCTCGAATATCTCGTCATACTCGTCGGGAAGTTGCACGTCGTGGTTAACAACGTATTCCCACCTACAGCACATTCGTGGTACCATGAATGCGAATGAGTATATCTGCGACACGTTTTGAATATAACACGCACCACTTATCGAATCCGAGCGGCGGGGCTCGACGATACCGTCGTTTGTACTCCGCGACGGCTTGGTCGAGCGATGTGCTCGCTCGGGCGCATTTCGCTTCCCATGCCGCCTCCGCATCGCGGATGAGCTGGAAGATGGGATGCGGACCATCCGGGTTGACGACGAGAAGTCCCGTTGAAGTGAATGTGTGCGTCCCGAGGGGAGGTCGAATCCAGTCAGGGATGGACTTGATGAGGATCGCATTCAAGTCAAGGCTGAGAAGCGGTCTGTCGGTCGGGGACAAAAAAGGTGTAGTGATGGTGCCGAGGGAAATGACGAGCACTGTGATAAGCAGGACGGAAGCGCGTGATCCTCGAAGGGTGGACCACCTTGAACGCACCCCCTTGAGTGACATGCGTCAAGCAGTAATAAGAAGAGGCAGGAGGATATGTGCAGATAGTAAGCCTCTGGCGAGAGGGAAAGGGCGAATAATCCAATTGTGGACAATCACCGTAAAGTCCCTGGCGTGCGCCTGCGCCCATTAAATTGTTGAACAGAGCCTCTTCATCTTCCCTGATTGCGCCCAAAGTTACCCTGGCCATGTCAAGCAAGGAAAGCGGATATGACTCAACCAAAGGGAGTTAGGGGGTGACCTACTATCTTACTTGGCTTCCAGCATTTTAGACCACGTTTATGATTCGCTTATGAACTATAAAACGCCCTTATCAGCGCACACTACTTGCTATGGCCCTAAAGACGAGCGCAGCCCCAATTAGTTGTTTCGCGTTTAAGGAAAGGAAAGACCAGAGGAGAGCTGAGTTGGATACGGTTAAGGTTCGTTCTAAAACTTCGAAGTATTATCGCGCTGCGCATCCGATTATTTCCCGATCTATGCTTCATTACCGGTGGTATTGCTAAGGGGTATTTCAACTGGCAGGCAGGCCATCGCCACCGTCACGTAGCACTTATTTCAAATCCAGATTAGTAAACTCCGAAACACACCTCCGGGCGGCAATAACCTTACTTGGAGCAGATAATAGCCGGCTCTGATCAATGTATCGGTTGCTTCCCAACGACTGCATACTACACGGCCCAGTAAGTGTAATAGAGGGTAGGATAGAGGTAGCGTTTAATCGCTCGATGCGGGCACCCGGACTGATTAAACGATCCCGTTTTAAAAATGAGGCGATTGAGGCGATTGGCCGCCGATTGTATGGGGGGACCAAATCTCAGAGAACGTCACCAGTTTCTTTGACAGAGACAAGACAAGACATCTCCGGATCTGTGTATGTTGATTTAGAGGTGCCATTACTAGCAGCGAGTCATATTCACACTCACAGCAGAAAGGTGTCTTCCGAATGTTGCACAAAGCCTTTCTTGAGTGGTCCAACGTCGTACTCTTAGGCCATTCAAGACACAAGCGAATCAAAGCCTGAGCGGGCCGTTCGGTTTGCAACACAGCAAGTCGAGTATGTCCGAGGTTCAGCTGTAGATCAATACACATTGAAACACTCAGACCAGATCAAAATTACCTCAGGCAGATGACATCCGTATTGGAAAAAATATATCGACATGATCCCGATTCTTGATTCGCAAATCCATCGCTTCTAATAGACTATGACCCAGATCAATCAATATATCCATCGACGCCGATTCAAAGCTCGACACCCGGTCATATTCCAACAGCAATCTGGAGTTATCTCAGCGTAGTTCCATTCAAATCTGAGGATAACCTACATATACATAAGGCAACGTACTGGCATAGTTGGGCTGTCATATCCTAGAATTGCCGATCCAATCCCGCCAAAGCCTTCGCGACCCTTGCGGCAAATTTATCATAAACATGGAAATGCCGCCGCGTCGCACAAGTCCAAATATGAAACCCGGATAGGGACCCACTGAACGCAAGGCGCAATGTGGAACGGAAACCCATCAACAATCAGTAAATCGCGATCACTGAAGTAGCCGAGCCGTCCGCGCACCGCTCTGCATAGACCAGTTGCTTTCAAGATGAGCGCGCATTGTTCGTCATCAGACGTTGTCGAGCTGTCGAACCGACGTCCAACCAGCGTCAACATCTGTCTCGCCACACAGAACAGCCGACCACTCACGTCAAATTTATGAGGGGATACCCATCCGTTCTGCATGCAAGCGATATGATGTTCGGTTCCCAAATGGGAACCATTTTCCTCGCGGTCAGGCACGCAATTCAACTTCTTATCCGCCTTATGTTCCCACAGGTAATCCCCCCCTTGCGCCTCTCCGTCGTGTGCTGGCCCAGAACTACAGCACGGGAACGCGGATTTTGTGGTGCGACAGTGTTGGCGAGAGCGAAACGAGGGTACGAGCTTTTTTCACAGGGGGCGCTTCCTCGATCGGGTGGTCGGGAAATCAAACGTGTGCAATAAAAACC
>JBBPMP010000899.1:0-11478 GCA_038090395.1 Boletales sp. KT-2023a
AGGAGGAACGGCGCCCATTCAGTCTGATCTCGTGTGCATCGCGTCACAGGGACGTCCTGGGGATGCTGACAGAGGTAATCGGGGCGTGGTCTGGAGAGCTCGGGATGCTCTGAGGGTCGTTTGAACGATTCGAGGCGACCCAGATCAGAGGGATGGAGCGGTTGTGTGTGGCTCAGGAGCGGATTGCGGCGGTGACAGAGTGGAGGGTGAAGCGGGTGTGGCAGAGGGACATGGAGTTTATGGAGGGGAGTTTGAAGGATGGGAAGAAGAAGGAGGAGAAGGTGGAGGTAATGGAGGTAACGGAGGATGTGGAGATGATGGAGGGAGAGAAAGGAAAGGGGCCGGAACTGGATGAAAGAGAAAGGGAACCGGAACCGGAGGAAACGGGGAAAGGAAAAGGAAAGGAAAAGGAAAGGAAAAGGAGACAGAGAAGGAAGTGGAGGAGGAAGCGGAGGTCGGAGAAGGGTTGGCGGAGGGGTGGAGCTCGCCACCTCCGTCGCAGACACAAGAGTAGCATACATGTAAATGTTTCTTTGCAAATGTGAATGTGTGAGTCGAATGAGTGGAGTGAAGGCAAACAGATGTAAGAAGAGGTGGAGGACAAAACAAGGACATGGAGATTGGAGAAGAGGGAACAGATAAAGAGGAAGATGAAGAGGAATGAATTACAGAGGTGGAACGGGTAAAGGAGTAAGTACAGAGATGTAGTCAGAGGAGGGGATGTGCTCAATGAAGTCCATGCATAGTGTGCCAGCGGCGCTCCAGGACTGGAGGTTGGCGGAGCACGCGGATAAGGGGATGATTGGCATCAGGACATAGATCCTGCCATCAAGGCGGGGAATCAAGAGTCGACTGGCCAACAGAATCGGAAGTGGAGGAAGTGGAGGGAGTGGAGGGAGGATCATTAGACGAGCTTGTGGAACTGGTGGAGAAGGATGCAGATGAGTTCTCCTTTTGATGGAAGATCTTGGACTTGTGTTCCCAGTATTGGGCATTGATGGTCTGCACAAGGAGTCAGAGTTGGTGGAGGGTGTCTGGTTTACCATCATGAGAAAGTTCATCCTTGATCCAGTCAGGAAGACTGTTATAGAAGAGGTGTTGGAGTGTGCCATGGCCATAGCCTTTGACTTGGCCTGCCAGGCAGTTGAATTCAATGCTGTACTTGTTGATCCAACTCCCATTGGACATTAGGTGGTCGAGCAGGTGCTTGGCATCTCTGACAGAGTCATGTGGACCAAAGTTAGCACGAAGCTCACTGATGAGTTCTTTATAGCTGTCCATCCAGAGTGGACGGGCAGTGGATCTGGAGTGGAGGAGATCAGGCTTGAACCATTTGAGGGCCATGCCCTTCAGGTAGGACTGCATGAAGACAACTTGAGCATGGTCCATCCAGAAAGCCTTAGGGCAGTCCTGAAAGTTTAATTCACACTGAACTAGAAAGGTGTGGAGCTTGCACAGATCCATTCCATTGAACATATCCAGCTTGCAGACCTTGGTGTGAGTGGAGTAGGAGTCACAATCTGTGGACTGCACCTGAGTGAGACTGTAGATAGCTTGCACCAGAGCCACAAGAGGGTCATCAGGGAGGGAAGACTCAGGCAGAGTGGGAAGTGGAGATGGAGGGAGGAGACTGATGGAGTGGGGTGATGAATGTGGAGAAGGGTCTGGAGGGGTGTTGCCACCAGGAGGACCAAACCCATAGAGGTCCAACATGTCTGGAGGTTTGGAGAAGCGTTCATGAGGAGGTTGCAATGCTCGACATGTGGAGGGGATTGGAGGTCTGCCATCAGTGTCAGGAGTATGGAAAATGAGTGGACTAGAAGTGGGGGAAGCATGGCAGGTGAAAGAGAGGAAGTTGTCCTCATCTCCAGGGAGGAGGAGGAAGACTTCACCAAGCCTGCTAGGACCTGCTTCAGAAAGGTGTGGAGGGAGTGGATGGAGAGCCACTATGTGGGATCTGCACCTCAAAGGGGTTGTGGATTGGCTTGCTCCAGAGCCACAAGAGGTTTGTCAGGGAGAGGAGACACAGGTGGAGTGGGGAGTAGAGTAGGAGGAGGGAGACTGATGGAGTTGGTGCAACAGAGGTGGAAGTGAATCTGGAAGGATGTCGCCACCAAGAGGACAAGAACCATGGAATCTGGCATGACCAGAGGTGGAGAGGAGCATTTGTGAGGCAATCGCAACACTCAATGTGTGGAAAGGGTTCATGTCTGTCATCAGTGTCAGGAATGAGGGAGATGGAGGGGACTAGAAGTGAGGGGGAGGCATGGTGGCAAAAGAGAGGAGAAGTCCTCATCTCCAGAGTGGAGGAGAACAACTTCACCAAGCTTACTGGCCCTGCTTCAGAGAGGTGCTGCACAGTACACTGCTGTGAGCAGGCATGGAGGTCATGTGGACATGGAATAGTCATGAGTTGTGAGTTGTGAAAGACAGTACAAGTTTAGTTGGTAAATACTGTCAAGTCTGGTTCTTCCATGTCTCTGGAGGTTGGAGCAGAGTGGACAAGATGGGAGTGGGAGTTGGAGGTTGGAGGTGGAGTTGTATGGAGAGGACATCAGCTTCAGGGATCACCTGTGCCCTTGCACTGTCCATGTCCTCAGATTTCAGAGGATGGAGTCGGATGAAGATACAATGATAGTGGATGCTACTGAGGCAGAGAGAGAGTGAGAGGACGAGGAATGAGATGGGAAGTAACTTAGATGTGATTTACCAACTGAGGCTAATCCTCAGTGGAGTACAGACTTTACATAAGTACATGCAAGTGAATGCTATGTACTGGAGAACGGAGAGCAGAACCTACAAAGTATGTAAAAGGTACATACTTGTGGCACAGACTCAGGGAAGACAGAAGGTACAGGAATGGAGAATGGCACTAGACTGATCATGAGGTACAGAGGAAGACAATAAAGACAAAAGAAATAGTGTTAATGTGGAAATGAAAGGGAGAACAATAGAGAACGGAACCACAAAGGAACTGGATGTCAAGAGATGTCCGGACTTGTCACACAAGGGCAGACCAAGCATATTGGACTTTGGACAGGAGGGTGCAGAGTTGGGTGAGGAGTGCAGATGAGGAGCAGAGAATGGATGGGAGGTACAGAGAATGGCAGATAGCGGTGTGGAGGAGTTGGAAAGGGCATGGAATGTGACAAGGATCTCCTAGTAGTGTGATGGTGTCATGCAAAATTGCCTTGTAAGAGCAAGCCTCTGTTCCTGAAGATAAGGAACAAGCAATCAAAAGTCACACAAAGAGATCTGGTAGACAGACATGGCTCAATTCAATGGATCAAGCAGATGGTAGATAACTGATGGGTGTGCCAAGGAACACCTGATATCCTTTGTACATGATTCAAGAGTGTCAGAAGTCACAGATGAACTTATTGATGACATCAGATGAATGACAACAATTGAATCACAGTTCACATTAAAAGAGTTGTAGAACAAACCAAGATTCATGTGACAAGCCAATCAATCTGAGAATTCCCTCACTGGATCAGTAATAGATCAAGGGTTTGTAAAACAACATGAACTAAAAACAACAAACCTTCCCCATCCAATACTGGTATACAATGCTGATGATCCACAAAATGCTGAGGAAAATTTTACCAAATGTTGCATGGTAGAACTCACCTTAAATGGACACCATGAACAAATTTCCCTTGCAGTAGCAAATTTGGAAACTCATTTGATATTCTTAGGACATGACTGGTTAAAAGTGCACAACCCCATTATTGACTGGAAAAAAGAACAAATCATGTTTACATGTGCAAATGACCATTGTCCCATGTTAATTGAAGATAATGATGAGGATAAAGAAGAATACATGACCTACCTAATAGAAGGTGAAAGGTTGTTCCAATTAGATGTAGATACATATATAAGAAATGTATCAACTGACATTGTGGCCAAAGCAAACAAGGCCAAACAAGATTGAACCTTCAAAAATGTAGTTCCCACACACAACCACAAATATTAAGACATTTTTGCTAAAGAAAACTTCAATGAATCACCCCCTAAATGACCATGGGATCATGCCATTGAACTCTTACCAGGAAACCACAAGGTAGACTGCAAAATGTACAATCTTACTCTTGCAGAACAAAAAAAACTTGACATCTTCTTGGATGAAAACCTGACCTCTGGACATATACAACCATCTAAGTCCCCATTCACATCAGCTTTCTTCATCAAAAAGAAAGGTGGCAAACTCTGACTGGTTCAAGATTACCATAAATTAAACACACTTACAGTCAAAATCACTACCCATTGCCCCTCATATTGGAGCTGATTGACAAACTAAAATCAGCAAAATACTTCACAAAGTTGGATGTCCAATGAGGATACAACAACATCCACATGAAAGAAGGTGATGAATGGAAAGTGGCATTCTGTACTAACAGAGGTCTATTCAAACCACTTGTAATGTTCTTTGGCCTTACAAACTTGCCTGCCATTTTCCAAACAATAATGAACCATATCTTCAAAGATCTCATTAGTCAAGGACATGTCATCATTTACATGGATGATATCATGATCTTCATGGAGACATTGGAACAACATCACAAAATTGTGTGTGAGGTTCTTCAGGTGCTTAGAGAGAACAGGCAATATCTCAAGCATACCAAGTGTGAATTTGAGCAGACCAAAATAGAATATCTTGGTCTTATCATATCACAAAACCAGGTTCACATGGACCCCAGAAAAGTCTCAGCTATCCTTGACTGGCCCACACAAACCAACAAAAAACAACTCCAAGGATTCCTCAGATTTCTTAATTTCTACCAATGATTTGTAAAGGACTTTGCAAAAATAGCTCATCCCCATAATGCATTGACATTGGTTAACAAGGAATTTGTGTGGGATGTTGACTGCTACCAAGCATTCAACCATCTCAAGGCCATCGTCACATCAGCCCCTATCCTATCTTTTCCAACAGATCATGACCAGTTCCATATTGAAACTGATGGATTGGGCATTGGCATTGGTGCCATCCTTTCACAACACCAAGGTGACTTATGGCACCCCATTGCCTACATTTCACATTCACTTGGGGCTGCTAAATGAAACTACCATGCTGCAGATCTTGAAATGGCAGCAATCATCTTCACACCCAAAGAGTGGCATCACTACCTTTTGGATGCACATGTTCCATTTCAACTCCTCACTGACCATAAGAATCTGGAGTACTGGAAGGAACCCCATCATCTCTCCTGATGCCAAGCCCATTGGAATCAATTCCTTCAAGAATACCACTTCAAGCTGGCTTACTGACTGGGCAAATTGAACCCCACTGATGGTCTCTCCTGGAGGTCAGACTCTGAAAAGGGAGTAGAGTCTAATAACTCCAACATAGTGGTATTTTCACAAACTATTATGGAAGTACAGGCAGTGTTTAAAATCTTTGCCCTATCAACACAAGAAATAGTCAATGATACAATTGACAAGTTACAGCACAAACTAGTAAGATTTGAAAGAATCAGACTAGAAAAGAGGACTCCAAGTGGAAATGCAAAAATGGGAAAGTTATTTGGAATGGATTAACTTATGTACCAAATGATCCTACTTTTTGGGAATGAATATTAAAAGAAATCATGATCACCCGTTGGCTGGACATCCTGGAATATGCCAAACACATGACCTTATTATGACCAAATACTACTGGCCAGCATTAGGCCAAGATATTGAAAAATACATAAGTGGATGTGATGCCTGCCAGAAAGTCAAACCAAGAAGGGAAAGTGGAAAAACACCACTAGTACCAAATGAAATACCTGGATCCCCATGGGAAATTATATCTATAGACATTATTGGACCTCTTCCCAAATCACAAGGCAAAAATGCCATTTTAACCATAGTAGATAGATTTTCAAAAATAATTCACCTTTTCCCAGTATCAGACACTATAACCTCACTTGGGGTTGCAACTATATTTAGAGATCATATATTTAAACTTCATGGAACTCCTCAGAAAATCATATCTGATAGAGGATCCTAATTCATTTCTTCTTTTATGATGGACTTATACACATTCCTTAAAATAGAAGGAAACACTTCCACAGCATTCCACCCCCAAACTGATGGTCAAACAGAATGAATGAATGCAGAAGTAGAACAATACCTGTGTATTTATGTACAGTATACAAACCATAGGCAAACAGATTGGGCAGAATGGCTTCCCTTGGTGGAATTTGTACACAATCAAAAAACATCAAGCACAATGGGATTCTCACCCTTTACACTCAATTATGGACAACAACCCCTCATAGGCAATGAGAACTGAAGGATTGTTCAAATGAATCTGCCAAGACCTTCTCAGACTTCATGACCCAAAAATCAGTCTGAAGCCAAACTTGCCTGGAACATGCTGCAGTGGACATGAGCAATTCCACACCAAAAAACACATACTCCCACCAAGTATCAACCTGGAGATCTAGTCCTTCTAGAAGTGACCAATATCCAATTGGACTGACCAGGCAAATAACTTGATGACTAATGCTATGGCCTATTTAAAGTCATCAAAAAGGTTGGAGCATCAGCATACAAACTCAAATTGGATAGTCAATGGAAACAGATCCACCCTGTGTTCAACAAGTGTCTTCTACACCCATACAAAAAGGGGGAATTTCCCACACAAAAGACAATGCCCCCACCACCTCCTATCACACAACCACAAGAAGTAGAACATGAGGTTGAGGAAATAATAGATTCCAGAGAATGACACAGGAACATCAAATATTTAGTTCATTGGAAGGGATTCCCCAGGGAAGAACATGAATGGAAAAAGTTCTCTGAATTAGGCAATGCCAAAGTGGCCTGAGGAGATTACCACTGTTTACATTCCACAGCCAAAAGACCACCTGGCATGCAAATACAATACAATGCAGATGAACCAGACCCACCCTGCACATGCCTAGAATGTAAAGGCTGGCTACCAGAAATCCCATCACCATTCTTTAGGAACAAGGAATTCATTCAATATTGCAATTAACTTATGACACAAATGTGTCATCCAGGACAAACAACTTTGAAAAGGGAGTAATGTTAGTATATTTTCATTCTTTTCTCACATTCTATATTTGTTATCTTCTTTTTCACATGATTGGTAATGATTCTCATACATGAGATAGATAAGAAACACATGTATCACATGTGTAAAGCAGTTCACATAGCCACACTAGTTGGTATATAAATCCTCCTGTATTCGTCCTGGTTTCCTTAGTTTTGGAATTGCATCTCCTTCACTTCTAAGCAGTTCTGAGACTTCAGTTGTTGAATATCATTACAGGGCCCCCCCAGGATGCAAAATCTCAGGAGTCCTAGGAATGTCCTCATTGTTGTCAGAAATGCCCAAGATTGATGCTTTAACAGCTGGCTTCACTCAGCTGGAGCTCACTGTCAGAAACTAGTGTATTTGGATAGAGTGGCTGGACATACCTGGAGTTCACTGTTAGAAACTGAGAGACAAAGATAGTGAGCTCCAGACTACATCTGGAGTGCTACAATTAGTACACAACAATACCACACCATTGGTGGCTGAGGACATGACTAAGTAAATCTTCCAAAAAGTGCAATGTGTGAAATAAACAAATGTAACATGACCTCCATCTCTGGTCTGTTGACATCTCCAATGCATACATTTAGGTTTTACCTGAACAGTGAAATGGACTGTGATGTCTGTATGGAGTGGCCAGAGGGATTTGCTGAGGGAGCTAAGAAGGGGAGAGAATCTGCTTGCTCAAGAAAGCACCATATGGCACAAGGTGTTAGATGTGCTTCGATTGTGCACTTTGCACATGTTGGACAGATTTGGTTACTTGTTAGTCACATTGTAACTGACTATTTGCATTTGTTTACCACATAGTTAATATGTCAGAGTCTACTGTCTTTGCTTTCTTCATTTTCTGACAGTGGACTCCAGCTATGACTCCAGCTGTCTAACAGGTTATGAGCCCTGTGCTCTAGTCATACCCATTCCACCATTTTCCACTTGGAGAAATTTTCTCACTTAGCCAACATGGCTTCCAAGCAACCCCATCACTCCCATCACATTCAGCCCCTCTCTGGCACCAACTACTGTACATCACCTGGATTGAGGAGATGAAGGCCCTGCTTCACTCTGAAGGTCTCTGGAGACTTGTTGATGGCAAAGAGGTTTGTCCCACTGCTGCTGGAGCTGAGCAGACCACTTGGGACATCAATCAGGACAAGACTACCAGTGAGCTGATGCTCAGCATTGCTCCTGATCAGCAAGTCCACATCAGAGCACACCAGGACAACCACACTGAGGCCTGGGCTGTGCTTAAGAAGGTTTTTGTCCAACAGAGGCCAGCAATCACTTTGTGACCTATAATGAGTTCTTCAACATCAGAAAGCACCCTGAGGAGTCACTCCCTGCCCTTGCTGCTAGAGTTGAAGAGATCATGCTCTGGATCCAGGATCTCTGCAGCTCCTCCTTTGACATGACCAAACTTGACAACAAGCTCACTTGCATGGCCATGATTCACTTACTTGGCCTGGAATTCAACCATTTCATCTCATCACATGCTCTGCTCACTGATCTCAACAAGGTCAAGGTCAAAGCAGCATTTCAAATGGAGGAAATCAACCAATGATCTTGTGCTGATGCTACTCCCACCACTCCTGCCCACTCTGTGCTCTCCACTTCATCTGGCTGCAGCTGCACACCAAACTCACCCTATTCATTCTGTGAGAAGGAAGGACACTGCTAATACAAGTGCTGCTCACTCCAAAGAGTGGAAAAGTACTACAAGTCACAGAAGAACAAGGACCAATGATCTGAGCAGGCACAGACTGCAAATGGATTGCCATCAGGTGCCCAGGAGGTTGTGGAAAGGGCTGCAAATGCAAGTCTTCATTCCAGTGACCACTCTGACCCATTCCCTCCACTTCAACTCAATGCTGATCATGACTTGACCTAGCATTCCTCAATTGTTGTCCATATCAATGCCACTCACATGATATTTTCATGCATTTCTGGGCCCCACTTTTTGTCACAACCATCAACAGCCACATGTCACATTTCTGGATGTATGACTCAGCCCATGACTAAGAATGCACACCCTGCAACCACTCTCCCACTTGACTTGTCACTCTGGCTTTGCCAATTTGCTCATACCAATGTGTCTGATGTAAAACTGCTCTTTGAGCAAAACTTGGTAATTGGGATGAAGCTCAACACAAAATCATCACTTAATCTATCTATGAGCCATGCCTGGCCAGTAAAATAAGTGCAAATCCATTTCCAAGCTTGATATCTTGTATATCTTGTCCTCTGGAACTTGTTCACTCCAATGTCCACCAAGTGCCATATCCTACATTCTCTGGATTTTGCTACTGGGTCACCTTCATTGACGACTACTCAAGATTCTGCTTTGTACTGCCCATTTGTGCCAAATCAGAAGTTTTTGACACTTTTAAGCAGTTTAAGGCATTTGCTGAGAACCAGACTGAGTGAAAGATCAAAACCCTGCGAGATAGCAAGGGTGGTGAATATATGAGTAATGCTATGCTCAAATTCTCCACTGAGTGTGGTATTGAGTGCCAGCACACAGTTCATGCATGTCCACAGCAGAATGGAGTGGCTGAGCAAGCCAATTGAGTGCTATGTATCTGAGCAGATCACTGCCATGCTACAGGAATCAGGCCTTGCTATGTCCTTTTGGGGTGAAGTGCTTGAAGCACTGGTGCATGTCTGGAATTGATGCTCCACAGCTGCCCTGGACAACACCTCAAAATGTGCTGATTTTGATGAGTGAGCTTCTATTCTGCTTCCACTTGCTCCACAACCTCACATTCAGCAAGAATTACCCTACAAAGCACCAATCATGGGTATTTCTGATGATTATGAGGATATTCCCAGGACTTCTAAGGATCTATATCCTGGGGGGGCCCCTCCTGTCACTCCAGCAGCTCCTAATGATGAGGAATAGGATACAGACTCCAGTACACCTATTGCAGCTCCCCAGCCATTGCCAAATGCTCCTTAGATCCCTTTGCCTCCACCTGCCCATGAGCCAGTTGGTATTGGTATGCATCTACCTCACAGAACTTGCCAGCCACCTTGCAAATGGTGGAAACTCAGTCCAGCACAGCTGGTTGACAACTTGGACAACTCAGATGATGAAGAAGCAGACATGGTGCATTGTTTCACACCAAGTGCTGCTTACCCTAAGTTGTTCAAGGATGTGATGAAGTAGAATGATGCTGCTGAATGGACATAGGCTGCACTGGATGAGTTGGCTGCCCACAGGATGAATGGGACATGGACACTGGTAGAGCAACCAAAGAATTGACCAGTTATTGGCTCCCCAAGTGGGTTTTTACAAAGAAATTCCACACTGATGGCTGCTTTGAGCACTACAAAGGCCACCTTGTTGTCCAGGGCTTCTCCCAGTGGCCAGGATATGAATTCTTAAATGTGTTCACTCCCACAGTGTGTTTACCTACATTGCACATCATTCTGGCACTTGCAGCCATCCATGATCTCCATCTCTGGTCTGTCAACATCTCCAATGCATACCTGAATGGTGAAATGGACTGCAATGTCTACATGAAGGGAGCAGCCAGTGGGATTTGCTGAGGGAGATGTAAAGGAGAGAGTCTGTTTGTTCAAAAAGCACTCTATGGCACAAGGCAGGGCAGAAATTGATGGAATCACAAGATGCAATCCATTCTTGAGTCCATGGGCTTCACCCAGTCCTATTCTGATGCATCTGTTTATGTCTTTGTATGAGGCGATGTCTGGATCATTCTGCCAGTTTTCATTGACAACATTACCTTTCTATCCAAGTCTCTACCTGTGATCAAGCAGGCAATCACCAATCTTGAGAAGCACTCAAACTGCACAATGTGGGACCTACCACAGAGATTTTGGGCATGAAGATTGACCATGACCATTCAAAGTGCTCCCTGATGATCTCCCAGCAGCAGTACAGCATAGACATGCTCACTCACTTTAATATCACTGATTGCAAGCCAGTCCAAACTCCAATAAAGCCAGGCTTTTGCTTATCATGTGATCAGTCACCCAAAACCACTGAGGAGCGTGGTTTTATGTGCTCCATTGACTATGGGGGTGCTATTGGCTCACTGCAGTATCTTGCCCAGATATTGAATTTTCTGTTGGTCAGCCTGCTTCCTTCAACTCTGATCCGGGTGCAGCCCATTGGAATGTGGTCAAGCAGCTCTTTCACTACATCAAGGGCACTCTATAGTATGGTATCACCTATTTTCCTCAATCCTCATCTTCTGAACTTTTTACCACCATTTCTGATGCAAGTCATAGTGGTTGCAAGGACACTGGATGCTTTACCAGCACATATGTGGTCAAAATCGGTACTGGCATTGTTTCCTGGATGTCCAAGCAACTATCCATTGTTACACCATCCACCACTGAGGCTGAGTATGTTGCTGGATGCAAAGCTGGCAAGGAAATTGTCTGGATGTGGAAGCTGATGC
>JBBPMP010000900.1:0-11476 GCA_038090395.1 Boletales sp. KT-2023a
GGGCAAACTGAAGAGGACGTATCAGCCGCATGACGATCAAATTCGAGGACAGGACGCACGCGTTTCGGGAGGAAGAACGTCGGTCCTAGCCGTTGTTGAAGGAGCACGACGGCCACTTGGAAGATGACGAAAGCGCAAAGATAATATGACCATCCTACACGCCAAAACGGTCATTGACAAAAGGAACGAAAATACAACACCAACGTACGTCGAGGTTTGACGTCCAACACGTTCTTTGGACATGTCAAAAAGTCTATATTGCACCCTCGGCTCAGAAGCGCACGACACACATACGAAGAAACGTCCTTACAGAGCGCAAAGTAAAGCCTGCAAATGGATGTTCCGATGATGTACTCCGCGCTCAACGCGCTGGGTCGTCCTCGCTTTGCCGAACGTATAATCTGTGGGAACCAAAACATAGAGTACATGCTAGCGACGAAAAGAAGCGCAAGAGAGGGTGTGACCATCACACGTATGATGAACGTGAGGAACAAGAGCATGCCAAACCCTAATGTGTATGGAGTCATCAGATCAACTTAGAGATGAGAAAAAAAACAAGTTACGTACATATGCGAGCTTGTGGATCTGATCGAACATGACGGATGAGAAGCTGTAAAAAGGTGCTGCTGGTAGGACGGGGCGGTGCGATGGTCGGTACAGGTAACTGAGGTTGAGAGGCGTCTGCAGCAGGTACGGGAGCAGGAGGGGCAGGAAGTCGTGGTTGGGCTGCCATCTCCTCTGGCGCCTGAACTTGGTTTATCAGGATGGCATGTTGCTATAAAGCAAGGTAAGCATTGACCCAAACTTGAGATCCAGTTGCATTACGCACAGCCTCGAGAGCAAATAACAGGCAAGCTAGGAATGCCGGGGCAACGAGAGCCATGGATGGTCGGCCGTTTGCCAAAATAGCAAACGTGATATGCCCAGCAAACGCGAGGGCGTCAACGATAGCTTGAGTCAGGAATGTCCACAGCGACAAGCGCGTGAGTGCTGCGGGTGTATGTGCTCGGTCGATTTGGCGGGATAACAAAGCTACCAATATAAGATAGAATAATGCAGACAAGCTCGCGTCTGATGGAAACATACGTTACAGGCGACACGAGGAAAGCTGAAGGGTAGGACTTACACTGCGTGACTTTGCGGAAAAACACTTGGGACCTATGTATGCGGTAGTAATCGTCAATGAACACGAGAAAAATGACTGTCCTAGCCCTCCATACCTCAAACCATTTGCGTGATGCAAGTGGTAGAGTAGCCCGCACTCTCGGCTCACGAGCATTCCATTCAACCGCAAAGGTGGCTGTTTTATTGTCCACCTTCCAGTTGGTTTCTGAAGTTCGTCCTCGAAGTCCTGCATGAGATCCGGATATACGGGAGAAGGCTCGATCTGGGCATGGACCACAAATCCACAGGCAGTTTCCTGATTCCTACCTGTGGTGGGATGAGATTTCGTGGTCACACGATGCCAATGTTTGCATACCTTGACTCGATTCTTGTTCGACAACACCAGAGTCTATCATGTCCCTTAACTTGTTGATCCGAGAAGCCAGCTCCGGTTTGATGGCACGCATCGTTTCGTTCCGAACACTCTCTGGAACGATGACAGGAAGGTAACGGATGTCGATAGGATGCCTGACGAAATGTTAACATAGGGTCTGTTGGGAACGAAGTCGTATTACCCATTTGGTTCAGCAAACCCGTAGATGGTGCCATTGGAGAGAAAATGGACACCATCAAAGTCCATCCTTATCAGGTCCGAGCTTTCCATACCCCAGAGTTCGAACCTTCCCTGAGTGTTATCTTCTCAGAACAAGGAGCTGTAATAATTCACAAAGCATCTTACGTGGATCATAGCAATCTGTTCTGCTACACCTTCCACGGCTACAGGAGCATACTCCACGATACTCCACGATAGGTTGGTCGCTGCCGACCAATTCCAAGATCCTATATTTTCGCTAACCTCGGTCATATTGATATCCGACATGTAGGACTGGGCGTGTGACTTCCATGGAACGTTGCTCGATGCGAGGCTGGATGGCGTAATGTTGTAAAAATCAAGAGGTCCCCGTACGAATCCGGTGGTATTCGAATAATATGAACCACCGAGTCGATCAAGCTTTTGACCGTAGGGTACAAAGGAATGAGCGAGTGAAGGAAGGGCTGGCCGGCTCTCTGGCTGTGTGTGCATTCAGCAACACATCTCACATACACGAAACGCCTACCATGGTGAAATTAGAGCTCTCTCCGTTCATCCAGGCGGTGAAGTTGGTCAGCTGGTCGCTCGAGGCTTGCAGGGCGTTCTGATAATGACTCCTTGCAATGTACTCGTCGCCGTTGTGGTTCGTGAACATGAATATGATGAATATGACGAGTATAAAAGAGGGTATCGAGCTTCGTGGATGCTGTTGCGTCCGTACGTCGTTGGACGGGGCAGCATTCTCGTCGTCGCGGTCCATGTCGTGGACGAGTTGGGCACGAAGGCGGCACTGTACCTATCCCTGTACAAGCTGGCAAATAGTTGTTGTAATCGTGTCCAAGTTTAACGAGACTCTCCCACGAAGCACGAAGGCGGTGACAGCCTCATATGGTCACATGACTCAACCGCCTCATGTCAACGACCACCACGGAGGAAGACAGCAAACGCTGGACGCATTTTCGTTCGGCGTTGCAGTTGGCCATTAACAGAGCCGCGTACAAGTGGACGTAAGTGCTGCTTGACGACGAGACAGTCGTGCTAGAATGCGTCAGATTCGAAGACTTTCAGGAATGCTTTCCGCTGTGGTGCAAAGAGGAACCGTACGGCGCCGAGGGCATCTCCAACACCATCTCGCGACACATAGAGGACCAAATACACGTATGTATCGCGACACACGTGTATGTGAATCGACAAAAAGATTCTAGGTCAGCTGCGAGACCCTGTTCAAGGACTTCAGCGTGCGGGAACGGATCAACGTCCTTCATCGCGTCGTAACCGATGCACGTGCTCGAAATCAGCAGGGCAAAATTAATGGTAAAGATATCTGGAGAGAGGATTTGGATCCACGCGCCGCAGTTCGTGCCAAGACCGTCCCCGTCCTGGAGACGGAGGTGGAAAAGCTGAGGGCAATGTTACAGAGTGCAAGTCTACACGTCATTCGTCATCACTTCGCGCCCACTCACACGCTGGACAGCTCGAAGAGGATAATCTAGCATTATTTGAACAGACAAAAGTCAACGACCAACGACAACAAGAGTCGGAAGCCAAGGCCGCTAAACTCCTGAAGAATTTAACCGAGGTGCGCATCGATAGGATTACACTGATGAGTGATGTCTCACAGTTGATCAGATATATGAGAGATGGACCAAACTTGATCAGGACGAGATCAGTCTTTGGGCTTTGCAATCAATCGAAAATCTCCCCCAAGCGCAGCCTCCTTAGATGGTCGTTCTAATATTCTATGACATGACTGGTCCGTAGTACTCTATTATATTCTCTGGTTGTAACATCATTTACGTTTTCGTATGGTTATTATTTTGTATCTCCACCGACATTGCTAGTCCTGGTTTTTCTTTTCCTTTCTTTTTTTTTTTCAATCGCCCCCGTTCGTATCGTTCAACGAAACATCACGGTGCTCGCGTCTTTCAAGGATTGGCCGTACGGACAACCTTTGATGTATGCATCTTTATTACCCCCGATGAATGTTGACCACAGTCGTGCCTCAGACTAATTCAAAAATACGGCAAGGCGTTTCACCATTCTGCAAGCCAGAAGCGATCGGTGCTCCTACACACGGCGATCAACAGCCGACAATGTTATCGAATATCTGATCTGAACGTACTGAGCTTGAAAGTGACAGAAGACTAGAAGAACTGTATATACATTCAACAGGCGCTACGGGCGATCCTGGAAACGAGGCGCGCCGGTACACTTGAATACTCACCTCGACCGCTCATGTCGAGCACCGATGCCCCGAGCAGGGGGGGTAGGGCAAGGGGACCAGTAATGCGGCCGAGCCGACTGGCAGGTTACCTTCGACTCCCATCGGCCAGATCGTGAACCACGAGGGGGCCACCTTGGCCACATACATGGGATGCCATGTTAATGCTGACGGGCTGTGAACCCCGTAACAAAGCTGTAAGGCAGACGGCTAACGGCTTACTTGAGTCACATACCGATCGCGTTTCAACTACTGATCACGTGCTCTTCTTATTGCCTTTTCTTATCAGCTCTTATCTGACGACTATACGAGTAGATCAGAAAATTATCACCGCTTTCACGAGTTCCCCTCGCGCCGTTAAGTGTTCCTGCAAAACGGCGGGCTTTCAAAAGCACCTCATTGAGCACAACAAACAGTCAATGCATTGCACGAACTACGTAGCGGGCTATCATGCCACGCCCGATGGTCTTACTTGTTATCTGAGTATCGGATATAGTACGACGAGTTTGAGTAGAGTTTGGAACGTGCGCAGCTCGACTCGGACCGGCAATTCAAGTTCCCGCCACCATCATTAATATATGATGTACCTCGTGGCGACTCCTGGATGTCAAGGTTTCTTCCTTTGTTCAGGTTGTCCAGCCACCATGACGGTCGTCATAAAGTGCCAGACAGACAAAGACGCTCATATATAATGTACCGTCGATCGCCCATGTTTATATGCTTCTCGAGTCTCTGCTGGGCGAGTCACATCTCAGCACAACTGGGTCGGATTCCGTCACTCAGGTTAGTCACCTCATTTGCGGCATGGCAACTAGCGGCATCATCAGATTCATCTGCTGCTGACCGCAGCACATATTACCGCATGGTTCCCCGGTCCTAAAGAACTCCCCGCTGAGTCCGACGTGAATCGGTTTAGGAAAGCGTGGTTTAGGTACGTACCCCAGGCTCTCGGGTCCCAGGATCCAGGACCCTGGCAACGTTGTGATCGAGGGGATGAACACTGGTTTGGGGCGCGCGATAAGCCTGATGGTTAACCAGAGTCTGGAACTTGAAAGCAACCATCGCCTACAACCACACCACGCAACTAAACGTCGATTGTCTAAAGTAGACACAATGGTTGAAAGTAGGTTCAAATGGCCGTCTCATTATGTGGCAGGGTGTGTCGTCGTTTACTGACCTCAATCGCTCATCCGGTAGATTATTCCGTCGAAAAAGGGGTTGCCTTCGATGCTCTAAATGATATCAGTGTCCAAGAGCACGCCAAGTTGTTGACGAAAATAGACTGGCACATTCTGCCCACTGTTACATTGCTTTTCTTTCTTTGTTTCTTGTGAGTCAAGCTCGACTTGTCTTCCAAACCATCCTTGATCTCCAATCCCATGCACGCAGGGATCGCTCAAACATTGGTGCGTACTAGTATTTATATCCTGACATGTTACCGCCTATGCTAATCTCCAGCTTATGCGAGCATTGCGGGCATGTCTACCGACCTGCAGCTCGTCGGACTCAAATATAACACAGCCGCTGCGGTGTTCTATGTGCGGAGACATGTTGATATTCGGTACCTGTGTCTAATCGTTGGCAAGGTTCCATACTGTCTTGGTCAAGTTCCATCGTGAGTAGGACCGGCATGTATCATATCTGATCGGCGAACCGACATTCACAGAAATATCATACTAAAGCTCTTTCGGCCGTCCATATGGAGTATGGTGGTCATTTTGGATCCTATTCTAAGTGCTAATGCAATGTATCAGTACCAACCATCATGTTTGCTTGGGGTGTAATCATAACCTTGATGTGTCTCGTGAACACATTTCAAGGACTCGTTATGTAAGGGTCCAAACAATAGCGGGGGACAACCGCTGATTTTAGTTTTGATTATTTATAGCGCCCGAGCATTTCTAGGCATAGCAGAAGCTGGACTGTTCCCTGGCGTGATATACTACATCTCTCTATGGTACCCCCGTACCGAGCGTGCAAAGCGAATCGGGATATTCTACTCTTCTGCAACTACGGCAGGTGCCTTTGGTGGAATTCTGGCGTGAGTTCTCTGATTTCGGTGCAGCACATTGCTAATGTTCGTATCAAAGATATGGGATCGAAAGAATGGAAGGGTTGGGCTGCAACACTCTTGCGATTCTATTTATCATCTGATTTTCATCTCCTGATAGGATCGGTGGCCTTCATGGTTGGCAGTGGATCGTGCGTGGCCAACGGATTCTACAATATGATATACTTATCCACGACTAGTTCTGTCTGGAAGGCATTGGTAAGTGTCTAGTCACAATCAGAATGTCGTGCAAGGATCCAATTCCAATAGCCACGGTACTTGTAGCACTCGCAAGCCCCTTCATCATGTACGATGTCCGTGCATTCCTCCCGTTGGTCTTTCCCATCACTCACCTCTGTTTAGTATCCGGACACAGCGTCATTTTTGACAGAAAGCGAGAGACGTTATCTTATCGAATTGTTGAAGGCCGACTCACACAATCTTGCTACACGTTTCGATTTGCGATTCGTTCTGCAAGCCCTGAAGGATTATAAAACCTATGTTCAGTTTTGTGTAAACCTCGGGTATGTGGATAACAAGTGTTTTATGTGAGCGATCTTTCTGATGCCTGGCGACGTGGTTCAGCATACTTGTTCCTGCTTACGCAACATCTCTCTTCTTGCCGACTATCATTCGAGACCTCGGTTTCTCTGCTGCCAATGCTCAGCTCCTTTCCGTCCCTCCATTTGCTGCAGGTTGCATGGGCACCGTTCTTTGCGGTATCTTTTCTGACAAGCTGCGAATGCGTGGTCCATTCGTGATCGCTGGGGCACTCATCGCATTGGTGGGATACATCATCCTTTACACCCAAACAAGCTCTGGCGTTTCCTATGTTGGCACCGTCATCGCCGCGACGGGGGTCTATTCTACCATTCCTGCTATCCTCGCCTGGCTTACTTCGAACGCTGGCGGAGACATCAAGCGTGGCGTCGTCATTGCCATCGCTATCGGGTTGGGGAACTTGGGAGGGTGAGTCATTCTTTTTTGCAGCACGCCGTCACGATCTGGTGGAACTCTGGGTCACAGGATATGTTCGGCGTTCATTTATCTCGATCCGCCAAGGTTCCATGTTGGACACGGGACGGTCATGGGTTTCCTCGGTCTTGTGTACGTTCTTGTATGCTACAGCGACCGTGTTTATTGATTGCGCATCAGGATACTGTCATCTTCGTTTGCGATGTGGGATTATGACAGGTTGAACAAGCAAAAGGAACGGATGTGTGGGGAAGGTAGAGCCATGGATGAACGCAGCGATGAATTCAAGGACGTCGGGGACGACAGTCCCTTGTTCAGGTATACACTCTAGTATAGCATCGGTTTGCAATCTTTTAAAACTTCGTGTTTATAAGTACTCAGATACATTGTACACGGCTCAGGACACAACAGAACGTAAGAATCTGAGCTGATTACTCAATCCGCCTTCGGAAGAGCACCTTTGCAAGGGGATTGGGTACGATAAAGGTGCCCAGATGCAGATTACGAGGCTTCCTCGTGCCATCCTCCAACTTAATATCATATGTGATGATGATGTGCGCCAGCATTGTTTTCAGTACGTTGGATGCAAAGAAACGCCCAGGACTAATGTTGGAGGATTAGACAATTCATTCGGTGACCGGTAGACAAGCAAACAACAAATTCACCATGCATGCCTGCCATGCCCAAACGGAAGATAGTTGATGGAAATTGAGGTCAATTGATCTCTCATAACTTCTCCGTCCTCTGCATGCTTCTCAGCAAACCGGAAGGGCTGGAATACATTTGCATTGTCGTAAAACTTGTCTTCATGGTGGACATATAGGTGGGTGAGTCCGACCAAAGTTCCGTTTGGAATCAACGTTCCATCAGACAACGTGAAATCTTTCTTGGCTTTGCGCAGCATGTGCACTGGAGGCGTCGGGGAATGCGAATGGATGATGCATCTGAAATCAACAAAGAGAAGACACTTACTCGCGGACAAACCGTCAAAACGTTGGCATTCTTTGAGAAAGCTGTCAACTTTGTGCATTTTACCCAAAGCTTCCTTTGACCACCCTTCCTTTTTGACGATCGATTCAACTTCTTCTCGCAACGGTTCGATATACTGAGGATTTGCTGCGAGATGAAAGAGTGCGTGCGTAAAGCTCTGCATAAAATGATGTCCAATTATAGATATGAATGCCAAGCTAATCCAAACGCACCATGGAGGTAGTCTGGTGCAATGAGATCAACCAGGACACTTCAGAAAGATGAGAGGGACAAAATACGTGCTCACGTGAATGCTAACAAAGTTGAGCATTAGAAGTAGAGATGCCAAGAAATTTGGCTTCAGCTTCAAGTCTCCTGCACTCTTCATCACCGATGAGAGGTAGTCTTTCTTAAGAAATATAACGGTAAGTACTCTCCAAGCTGAGAAATATAAAATCAACCAACAGGCATAGAAGGGTCCTCATCTCCGTACACATCAAAATACCGCAATCGTTCTTCGATTATTGGCTCAAGATGCTTCACACAACGTTTGAGGTTCTTTTTCGTGATTGGGAAGAAATCGACGGCGAGGCTGATGGTTGGTACATAGCATGAACGCTATATAGACGGCTAAAACGACTTACGGTCTCATGAACTTGGGTAACATCCCCAGCAAGGCTCCGGCTTTAGCGAAGTCACTACTGAAGTGGATGTGGAGATCAATCCAATCGGGGTGGCGACCTGAGCGATAATCCACTGCATAATCGAAGGGTGATTACTAACAAGTAAACATACCTAACGGAAGGCCGACAAATAATCTATTGCCTGTCCTACAGGCAACTCTTTGCCCAAGATTCAATGCTGGTACACCCTTCCACTCTGGGTGTTCCCGAATTCACCATTAATACATAATAACCCTTTCTTGACACATGCTATAACTCACCGTTGCTTTTAAGATCCAGTACCTCATCGAGTGCCGTGCAAACCTCATCTCTCGTATCAGGGTACAATGTTGCAATATTACGAGCAAGCCAGGAACGAATCATTGATTGATTACGCATGTCGAAGATCTCGCGTCCCATAATGTGTTGTGTGTTAAAGTACTGTGCACGAATAGTCAATTCCTGCATCGTTGCCTCATGATAAGACAATCAACGCCAACCTCGTCTGAGGCTTCAGCGCGAGAAAACACTTCCTCGTGCGTTTTCGACACTTGTTCTATGTGCTCGGGATTGCTCACAATGACGATCCATTGAAAACGATCGTAAATCTTGAACGGCGCAGATTTGTGCTGTGGTATCCTGATGTTAACACCGTATCAAAAGACGTGGACAGTGGTATCTGACCTTGTTGCATCCTTCCTGTATCAAATCAACGCCATTGACAATGTGGTTTGAACCAACCCAAGGTGCCCACCAAACACTATTTCCAGTTCCGACGGCTGGAATTGCGTCGAGCTAGCAAAGAAGTTCAGAACCCGACTCGGAGATCAGCGAGCAATATGCCGTTAATACACTGTTTTACTCACATTGGACCGTCGCGACAGCCTAGCGATGACGAGGACAGCAACAATGCCTGCGACCCCGCAGGTAACGCTTGGAGGTATTTCTGGCATTTGGAATGTCATGTTGAACGCACGCGGTGTGTGGAGTTTCCCTTTTTTTTTTTTTGACAGTGCATTTATATATGTCCGGGATGTGACAGCTCACCGGCACCGTTGCTCCTGATGGGACTGTTACCTGCATCCTATTGGCTAGGATTGGCAATGAAACGAACCAGGCTGCTATCTGAGCGCCCTGACAGCGCATATATACATACGTCCGGTATGTGACAAGTTGACAACCGCCTTGAGTTACATAGCTTCACAAGGTGGACACGCTATCCTGACGCACCTGCCACCTCGTGTGGTATTGCCTGGGTTTGCGTGTCATAGCTGTTTCAGTCATCCCCATTTGCAGAATTTTAGACTTCTAGTACTTTGCTGCCGAACACCCTTCAATTGTTGGCTGTTTGCGTTAAGTACTTCTTACATGCTACAATTAGTGATGTCGACAACTAAAAGCGAGGAAGGCTTCCAACCAGCCTGAGTGAAGCACCGAGGTTCTTTCCGGTGTTATTGGCCTATCATCCAAAGTGTGGAATCCCTTGACCGGCGAGCCTTGTTTCAGCCAGGTGTATCTGATTGCATACTAGACTGTTTCCAAAGTTTATTTCGAAACATTCGTGTCTAAATTCTAAGTCGAGATCGTCGCGGTCGACCCAGGAGACGACATGGAATAAGACACGTCGAACTTCCATGTACTGCATCGTGGCCAAGCGCTGCCAGGTTATGTTCCGCGTGAGACATTCCAGGCGGCGGAGGATATCCGCCCAGCCACTTTGTTCTCTTCTAGCGTTGAGACAACCACTGGCTAGAGTACACGACGGTTATTGTGACGTCATGATTTATCTGGATCCTGAGGGAAAGATGAGTGATTCAAAACAGCACGCGAAACGCTCCCTGCAGCCGATTCGCCACCATCTCTACGATATCGTCAATCGAATCGGAATACGGCGATACCCTTTTTTCGTGCATACCTTTTCCACATTACCATATATAGAAATACACTTACTTAGCAATCATTGGCAAAACCATGACCCAGGGCCCCGAGGGACGATGGTGTGTGATCTGCGTGCGAAGAGGGACGCTTGTGCTGTCCCTCCACTTGCCTGCCCGTTGGGCGCTCCGAGTCTGAGGATCGGAGCCGGACCAGGGCGAGCCCCGTAAAGTAAGCAGGCGGTTTCGAGCCCGCAAAAGCTCTCGTCAGGGGGCTACCGCTACCCCGACCGCTTCACCATCCGAGTCCGTTTAGGGTACTAGCTCCAGATCATATGAAGCCCTATCAGGGGAGTTAGCCAATCTAGGGCGCGACCCCGGATAGATCGGTTGCGATGCGGGTAAAACGAGTGGGCTTCCTACTCGGCGGAGTCTAAATGCCAGGTGAGCACGCGGGCCAGGCACGGCTAGCATTTCCCACAGGTCGTCTGGGCGTCAGACTTTTGCACTACCATGCGGTCCCCACGACGGTCCATACCGACGTGGAATCGTTCTTCGCCATCCACGCAGGATTCGATGAGGCGACACAGATCAAAATTTTTATACAAGTAGATACATGCTTCTTAGCCTTGTATGTTCGACTGGGGCACTTACTGTAACTCGTTCTAAAGATCTTGCACGTGTTGTGATGGACTATCAGCAAAAAGGTAACTGGCGCTGATTCTTCGAGAACAGACGGAATATAAGCATTTGAACCGATCATTCAACCCGTCTTCGGAAAAGAACCTTTGCGTTGGGATCAACAATGATCGAGGCGCCGAGATACAATCTACGAGGCTCCATCGTATCGTCCTCCATCTTGATATCGTATGTGGCGATAACGTGTGCCAGCATTGTTTTCAATTCGCTGGCCACCAAGAAACGCCCAGGACTGATGTTGGAGTGTTAGACAGCGTATCGACGACCGTTCGAGAAGAAATGAAAAATTCCCACCATGCCTGTTTTCCATACCCAAACACGAGATAGTTG
>JBBPMP010000902.1:0-11472 GCA_038090395.1 Boletales sp. KT-2023a
GCACAAAGTGAACGGCAAGAGCAAAGGGTACGATTGGATCGTAGAGAATTCTTTCCTCTGTGACAACTTGTTTACAGCGTCGCCTACGTCGAGTGTGGCAGTTTCGAGAATGCAAACGCCCTCAAGACGTGGTTCGACAACAAGTGCGTCATCTGTCTCGGATGACGGTAGTGAAGCCGACTCACTGCTTTTTTAGTGACTTTCAAAATAGACGTGCGACGGCCACGTTGACGTCGTCCTCGCAGGGAAATCCATTCCGAACGCTTCCCAAAGGTAATTAAGGTGCATATATGCGGGACATGTGGCATGCTCATACATATTATCCAGAACCACCGCCACGGGAACAACGGCAGCAAAGCGTTGCGGTGCAGCCCGGGGGCGGCGGCATGGGCCGTGGTGGCAGCAACAACTTCCGCGGAGGTGGCCCCCAAATGGGCGGCAGCGGTGGTGGCGGCAACATGATGGGTGGAGGCATGCAACGCGGTGGGGGGATGATGGGCGGCGGCGGAATGATGCGAGGCGGGATGCCCAACATGATGGGCAACATGGGCCCGATGGGTATGGCAAACATGGGCATGATGAACGCGATGGCCATGGGGAACATGGCCATGGGCGGATTCGGCGGCAGCGGTATGGGCACCGGGTTTGTTGGCGCCGGCGGGCGGGGCGGGATGATCCCGCAAGGACCGCGTGGGGGTAGTGGAATGGGAGGGCGCGGTGGAATGGGTATGAATTTTTAGCGGTCTCTCCTCTCTTCCCCCCGTTCCCGATCCTCCCCCCCTGTTTCTCTCCCTCTCTCTCTTGTCTCTCGTGTTTTCGTGCTGTGTCTTACGGATGGTCCTCCTTGGATGTATTCGTTTATAGGTACCGGAATGATGACCGGAGGTGTGGCCGGTCATGGCGGCTACGGCATGCAAGGACACTTCAATCCAGCGTTTATGCAACAAGGCGGACAGTACCCTCAAGCCAAGCGGTTTCGCGCCGACGATGGGAACTGAACACACATTCACGGGGTGTACGCGCATCACGATCCATGGTAATTGGTGGTAAGGACCACTGCACCCCGATCTTTTTTTTTCTTCTCTTTTTCGCTTTGCATTATACATACAGTCATTGTTAGATGTGAAAGAGTCGCTGTTTTTTTTCTTGTCGTTTTTGCCTCGTCGTTCGATCCGTATTTATTGTAGTCATGTAACCATACTATGCATGTGGTACCTCCGGACATGATGATGAACGTGTCACGACTGTTTACAAAGTGTCGCCACCACCGTTGCCTTGTCCTTTGAATGGCCGATCAATGGTGTCTAAAGCTCCCATTTGAACGATCGATGTGGCAAAGGTTGTCAATTCCTATTTCAAAGGGTGCTTTCACATTCGTATCGAACCTACACATGATCGTTCCTCGATATCACTGTCGGTTCCGTCGTTTCAGCGTCTTTGGCGTCATCGGTAAACACCCAACGGCTGGCCTGTGATCGACAAGCACCATCTTGCATTTGGAGTGCGATCGTCCGCGTTTGTGGTACAAGAAAAAAAAGAAAAAAAGAAAACACCAAAACGTTACTGCTGACCCACCGTGTCAGCGATGGGAGAGAAAGGTGGTCGGTGGAACGTGAAAGCGACGTTCAGACAAGCGTGCCAGACGCCATCCGTCCACCCCTCCGGGTCCAAACGTCGCGTGGCAACAGCGCCGACGCGCCGACGCTCGCCAGGACGAGCAAGCACACGTAACCGCACACGCACCACGCACGCTCGGGCGTCTGGAGCGAGAGCGAAAACATGGACGTCGCCGAGGCGGGCCCGAGGACCCGCGTGATCGACACGAGCAGCTGGGCGATGCCGTTGGTCGCACCGAGCGACCTCCGGTCGGGAGCGGCGGCGGCGAGGTAGATGAAGATGCACGCTATAGAACGCGGGGGGGCACCCGGGTCAGTGTTATGCGCATAGAACGCCACACACGCGCGCGCGCGGGGTGGTCAACGGGACGGACGGGGGCAGCTCACAATACGCCATCTCGAACAACAGCACGAGGACCAGCTGTACGCCGACCAAGGCCCAGACCGTCCCACTCAAGCCCTGCGCTCGCGCGACCGCGTTGAGCAAGGGGAAATTGAGAACGAGCGGAGTCCCGCTGACCACGCTGATGGTATAAACGACCTTGGTGCCAAACCGGTCGTGCAACCGCGGAAAGAAAAAGACCTGGAACAGTCCGTTCGTCCCGGCAAACACGGCAAGGATGTTGCCGATGCTTTGGGGATCGAGAGCCAGTCCTCCGAGTTCGATCGATGTGGCGAGGAAAAGCGGAAACATCGTCCGAATCGAGATTTCTGCCAGAGAGAAGGCTGCGTAGTTCCCCGCCGCGACGAGTACGCGAGGTACCATGAGCGCGCGTAATGGAAGTCGTGCTCCATCATCCTTCCTGTGTTCCTGCGCGTCCACGTTCGTTCGTGTCTCATCGGTAGGTGTAGGTGGGGCGCTGTTGAATCTGGTCATGATCCACTGACCGAGCGGGACACGGCAAGGGAGTGTCTGTGGACAGCATTCGACCACGGGGAGCACCAAGCGTCTACGGTCCACTCACCTCGTTCAGAAAAAGGAACGCCGCAAGCCAAACAAAGATGGCAAATGTTGCAGGCACGGCGCACGCCAGGAAATAAGGGTATGTCTTGAAAAGCTGCCAGTCGCCAAAAACGTGGGGAAACCGATCCGCGGGCTTCGCTAACGAACCCCCGACGAAAGAGCTACGCATACAGTGTGCAAACTCGGGTGAGCAGGTCAGAAAACTCTACGCGACAAAGAACTGACGCCAACGCAGTGCCAGCGGACCAAGCCAGTGGTGTATAGGCATACGCCTGCGAAAGATTCGTACGGTCCGTAACTTCCGCTATCATGCTTTTGATGATGCTGAGGTTCCCGTTCAAGGCGCCGCTTAGGCAGCGGCTACGTAGATCGAGTTGTCAGGCATCGAGACGAACGATGTGTGGCAAGTCTGAAGCACCTCACCACCAATCCCCAAAAGGTTTTCGATAGACCGGAAGAATACGTCGAGACAGACAACCAAAACAAGCCGGTCAAAATGACTGGTTTGCGGCCGACGGAATCCGACAACCTGCTCCAATACAACACGGTAAGCGCGTTGGCTGCGAAGTAGGATGAATGCTGCAACCCATGAACGCGCGAAATGGGTATGAGATGATGAGCGCATTACCAGCGATCCGACATAATATCCCACTCGAGTTTCGTCGCCGTGCGTGATACCAATATCCCGTATCAACTGTATCGAAGTGGAATTACGAGCGTATGTGATGACACACAACGAGACCAACCTGAGGCACGAACGGCGTCATGACTTGGGAAGCGAACGACTCGATGACCGGGAGAGTCAGGATGATAGAGAATTGGCGCCAAGGTAAGGGCGTTTTGACCTGCGGCAACAAAGGCGTCTCCTCTTCTGTCTGCGAGGACATGGGCGTTCATGGACGAGAGAGAAAATAAATCCGATTCTTTCTCCCTTGAAGCAACATTGGACTCCGCTCACCAAGTCACGATCGAAGAGACGGTCGGGGGTCTGTTTATCGACTCCCACGAAACCGAGAACGCTTTGGCAGCATGCCCGTTACCATATGAAAGAGTCGGCCGAGGAGTGCTCGCGCTGAACTTCCTGACTGGCATCGGTCATCAACTCGAGAATCAACCGATTTTGGAACGATACTTGCCAGTGGATTTTAGGAACACCAAACTTGATGATCGCGCGCCCGCCCTTTGATACTCGAATTCGACAGCACGCCTTGTCGGCAATGGACCTGTGACTAGTTCATGCATGGCTCGCTGGTCATCGGCAGCTACCTGAATTATATTTGGGGAGGACAATGAGATTGGTATACCACGAGGTGCCGCGTCGTGGCCGATCGAGGGATCCCTCTAGTCATTTCTGGGAGATGGTAACTTTCCAGACATGTACTTCCAGGTCCATCCGGGTGCAAAACATCAGGTATTTCTTACCCTCTCGCAGGATCTGTTGTCTGAATTAGATTCGCACAAAGACTGCCGCGGTGGCAGTACTGTAACTCAAACAAACGTCGTTACGGACTTGCCTTCTTCACGTGTCCTCAACTATTCATGGGCATCCTCTATTGGGTATATAATCAGATACACAATCATAGCTGTCTTGGTTCAAGATGCCAACTCTCTAATAATTTAGAGTCCGATGGTACGTGAAACGAGGGGAAGAATCCGACAGGTGGAAATACAGTGTCGACGGGATATATGTACCATGGAACGGAACGAACCAAGCATCTAGTCTGTCCCACGGGTCCATGGTTTGCGTGGAAGCAACAAGGACGCACCGATGCCCACAGCAACAAGGAAAAGCATGTAATAGTACGCAAACCACGCAAGCTCGGGGGTCTGCAGCGATATCGAAAACATGGATGCTGAAGTGGTAGGTCCGATGGTGCGTGTGATCGATACAAGCAGTTGGGCAATGCCGTTGGTGGCACCAAGCGACGCCCGGTTAGGAGAGGCTGCCACGATGTAGATGAATATGCAAGCTAGAAATACGTCGGTCAGCAGTGATAGGCCATCTGGTAATCAAGGAATGGTAGCTCACAATACCCCAAATTCAGTATTACTGCAAAGGCCTGCTGCACACAGACGACCGACCAAACCATCCAACTCAAGCCTTGCGCTCGAGCGAGCGCATTGAGCAGTGGGAAACAAAGTACAAAAGGCACGCCTGAAACGATGGCGGCAGAATAGATCGCCTTAGATCCGAACCGATCATGCAAGTCTGCGAAGAAAAAGATCTGGAACAACCCGTTTACCAGACCATAGACAGAAAGAATGTTGCCAATACTCGGGGGGTCAAGACCCAGTCCTCCAAGCTCTATCGGCGTTGCAAAGAAGACCGGTTGCACAGCTCGATATGCGATCTCCACTAGAGAGAGGGCCGCATAGTTTCCTGCTGAGATAAGTACACGAGGGATCAACAGTTCCCGTAACGGTCGTGGCTGTTCATCCTCCGGTCTGGCCGTCTCCGTATTCCCATCTCCCGGTGTTCCACAAGACGCCCTAACGGCAGGCTTCTTGCTGGACTTGCCCCAATTTATCAACTCACCGATTGGAGTACAGTGATCAAGAGTCTGGTAATAGCTTTCAAGTATGGTGGGAAACGGAACGAGTTTATAGCGCTTACCTCTTTCAGAAATAAGTGTGTGACAATAAAAGCAATGGCCGAAAATGTCGCGGGAACGGCGCACGCCAGGAAGTAAGGGTAGGTTTTGAAAAATTCCCAATCTCCAAAAATGCTGGGAAAACGATCCACAGGTTTGGATAATGCACCGCCAATATAGGGGCTACAGAAATTAAGCGATTGACACAGTAGGATATCATGATAGCAGAGTACGAACCCCAATGTATTTCCAGTGGACCATGCAATCGGCATATAGGCATATGCCTGAGCGAGATTAGTCGAGTCCGTGATCTCCGCCACCATACTTTTGATGACTCCGATATTTCCGTTCAAGGCGCCATTGAGGGAGCGGCTAAACAAAGGTAGATACAGAAATGATGTTCGACAAAAAAAAAAAGAGGGTGCTGTACCTTAGGACCAATCCCCAAAACGTCTTCGACAAACCAAAACAATACATGGATGCGGATAAACCAAATAACCCCGTCAAAACGACTGGCTTCCGTCCGACATGATCCGATAGTCGACTCCAGTGCAACACGGTAAGGGCTTGAGTGGCGAAGAACAGCGAATGCTACGGTAGGCGTGAGAGAATGGTAAAGGTGGCGTCGCAGTGATCGCACCATGAGCCCGACATAATATCCCACTTGAGTTTCATCGCCGTTCGTAATGCCAATGTCTCGTATCAGCTAAGACTGGATGAGATGTGTGAGGTGATAGACAATCAATACATACCTGCGGGGCGAAGGGTGAAATCACTTGGGAAGTAAGTGGCTCGGCAAGCTGAAGGAAGAGAATGATGGAGTATTGGCGCAAGGGCAAGGGTGTTCTGCCCTTTTTTTTATTCTGATCTTGCAACAAAGGCGTCTCTTCATCCGCCGCCTGCAACGACATGGTGGTTGGTAAAAAAGAGTACAGACAGTTCTTCGGCTTATAAGCCGAAATAAAATCACTCCTTTCTTTTTATTTTTACATCTTGCAAATAAGGTCAAGGCCGAGAAACCAAATTTGGCAACTTTCGCTTCAGCGAGATCATCACGTGAGTCACATGATGCCGATATCTCCATGCTCGTTGCTACTCATATAACCACGCTCGGTGGTTGCCGGACCGGTCGTGCCATTGTGTCAAAGCTATCCGTGGCTAATTGCACGTGACAGACGCGTCCAGGAACGGGCGCATACTGGAAAGCGTTGGTGGAGGAAAACGTTCGATTCACGCTTTGACAACCAGTCCACTGCATCCCACTTTGTTCGACAATCATGGATATAAAGCACACATGTCAAAGGCAGTTCATCCTCATTCCATCCCTCCCACCATCTTCCCCACAACGTCCAGTGTGGCCACATTCATGTCTTGCATTCCTCCAATAGAGAAAGCGCTTCCTGATACTCCTGCTGACATTGAGATCGATGGCAGTCCAACTGCAGCAGGACAAGAGCCATGGCCCACGACTTCTCGGAAGCTCGCATCCATGGACAGGAGCAGACCTCTTCCACCCATAAGGGTCGAGAACACGTTATCACAAGAAGAAATGTGTCGGCTGCACGAGCTTTGGAATGAAGCCGGATTGAGCGCAGTAAGTGCCATTTGCGCTTCTTCGACATCGGAGCTGATTGTAGAACGGAAAGCGGGCTCAACGCAGGGAACGACGCAGTCAAAATGCTTTGCGTCGGATCCCACCTCCGATTTCCATACCTGGTCCCGAGGATACTCTGCCTGGTTCAACTTTCATTGGTCCCGCCAGGGCGACGACCCGGAAACGATGGGGATTTCTCACCGCGAGGTAATGATATTTTTCCTTACCTTGAGTGATCCTTTTTCCGACATTTCTTTGTTCAGACGCCTTCCCGAGAACCAGGAAACAGAGAAGAAAGGGCCCAACGCACTCGAGATACTGTGTTCGATGGCGCAAGGCCGGCTGAAGAAAAAGATTCGGCACGCAAAATCCGCCCCGAACCTAGGAGATCAACCTGTACTGTTAAAACGGGAAACCAAACCGCTCTCTGCTGCGGCCGGACGCGTTGGAATGGTGTCGCAGGATGCCCCCAGATCGCCCCCTGTCGTGTCCAGAGACATGCTTCAGCTGGAAAACACAGACAAGAATGGGATTTACTTTACGATCGATCCTACCTGGCACACCTCGCAGGGTAGCATACGGTTCCGGTTCATCACGCCTGTTCCCGATAGCGTCGCTTGGTGGGGGAGACCAGATTCTCCGCTCTTGCACAGACACTATTCGCTCGATCAGCTTACGTTTGCGGCACAAGAAGCCAACGAGTTCCTGACCACCACGGAATCTGCTGTCGTTCCGAGCGATGTTGAAGCCCTCCACCCAATCGACGAACTGCACGCCTACCTGGAACTGTGAACGTCCGCACTCGCGCCGCACGGGCATTGTCGATTGCCGAAGCGGTATTGTAATAGAGCGCGCGACTGATAGCACTCTTTTGATTGTCATTTCTATCCTTTAGCAAGGATGTTGACTTGAGACTGTAGCGGTAGTTGCTTGCGATGAGTCAGCAGGTGGTCACCCCAATTGTCCTTTCCTGCTCCTCTCGGGTGCGATGCTGGTTGTGATTCCCACAAGAAAGGCGCCAGGAAGAAAAGAGAAAAGAGCGTAATCGGGACCTCGGACGATTGATTTGGGTGGACCGGTCCAGCGAGCACTCCGACGGCGTGCCACAACTGATGCGGTGCAAATTGACCCACACTCGCTTACATTTATACGTACGACGGACACTCGCCATCACTCTACCCACATTGTATCCCCTTTGCGTCGAATTCGAATTCTTCCTGAAGTTCTCAATCATGATCTCCCCACCGCCGTCGTCCACCTTCACATACGCACGCAACATTCTCAGAAAGCCTCTGACCAAGGACGAAAACCCTGCATTCTCCCCAAAGGAATCACTTGCACAGCACGACGACGATCAGATTCAGACGCTGCAACTGGCGTCCAAGCGTCGCCATGCCTACCCTGGCACGCTGCCTTTTAGACGAGTGCCATTGGGTGAGTCGCTCGTGTCCAGACTCGAGGTGCTGGTGGGAGCTCTTCTCTTGTCATCCCAAACTAGATCCGCTGTCCAGGTCGGACTTGGAGAACAGACACAACCACAGCCAAACGTCTCAGTTGACCAACTCTGCGTCGCACCACGTCTTCGTTTCCGATCTCCGGGACGAACTTCCGGAACAGCCCGCGAGTTTCGGCTATCGCGGGATACGACGTAGCGGTGGTCCCGGTGCTCTAGGCTGCTCTTGGCCCCCGCCCATTCCAGCCACAGGTACTGGTGGTCTGTCGCACGTCGCTCTTTCGGGCCAACAACACCTATCGCATTCCACACCTCCGCATAGTTCCGATGACACCATTTCGTCACGTGCCGCCTCTCTCCAATCGACTACTTCAGGCTGGCATGCGCCCGACTTTTTTTTGACAGAGCCCACGATGCCCAAGCCTGTGCAACCCGCAGGGTGGAAGTCCGAGAACGTCCTCCAGCCGATCCGCTCACGCTCACACTCCCTGCCCACCGTGCGCAGGCCTCCTGGGGAACTCTGGCGATCAGACCCCGAACCGACGAAGGCGGTCTCCAAGCCTATCGACGCTGTCGGCCCGCTGGTGTACCCCCCGCCTGGCCTTCCCCCCCGCCGACCCGAAATGAGGCGCGGCGGTTCGGATCTTTTTTCTCATGCTTCGGTGTCATTATCGTTGGCCGCTGGCTCACAGCCTCTCGGTGCTGCAGAGCCGACAAAGTTAGTGCCTCCCATAGGGGCGGAACGGATCCGAGCCGTGTCCATGATGACTTCACTCCGGTCGCACGCTCGGAACTCTCCAGCGACACCCTCACACGCCCCTTGTTCCCAGCCATCGTCACGGCATCCAGCGCGAGTGGCAGCAAAATGGAAGAACGACATCTATCTGCTGGACACGACGTCTCTGGAAAAGGCGCAGGCGGTGGCGAGATGTACGACCGTGCCGAGGGAGGAGCTCGAACGGCTTTTGCGCCACGCCGTCCGTAACAAGCATGCGCCCAAGATTTTGTCCCCGTTGAACCCGCTTCGCTCTGCGACGGGCGCGTTCGAGCTGTGTACGGACCCGGAGTATCAGCTCCGGATGCCGTCCCCGTCGAACAACCCTTCGGCGCGGTACGCCAAGTGTCTTGCGAGGCGCGTGCGCACGTACGTTCCCTCTCTGTATCTTTCTCTCTTTCTCCGTCCTCACTCTGACCTCGCGCGGTCTTTTTTTTTTTTTTTGCAGGACGTGCGACGCCTACCAGCCGTTCGCGGTAGAGGCCACGTGCATGCACTGCCAAGAATGCAGGCGGGATTCGATCGCGAAAAGGCTGTTGGCGTTGCGGTATCGGGTCCAGATCAACCACCACCACAGGTCGTTGCCCGCGTACCCGTCCCGCGGGTCTTCTTCTTCTTCTGTCGTCACGAACGACGACGAACGCGTCCGGGAGGTGTTTGCGTACGAGATGGACGAGGAGGAGAAGAGTCTGTGGGACGAGGTCGCTGCGGTCACCGGGGCTGGTCCCCAGCCGTTTTCGCGTACGGGCGTGCCCACCACGTGTGCGAGCGCGGTCCATCTCCGCCCGGCCGTCGTCGACGACGGGAGCGCCGAGGAGGACTTGCTGGAGCTGCAAGACGAAGGGTTTTTCGCGAACGAGACGCCGTTCCGCGACATCATCGTCTATTGAGTGAAGGGGGGTGACCGTCGTCGACGGTTTTTTTCTTCTTTATCCTTTCTTTTTCTTTTCGTGTTGTGTTGTGCATACCTGTACACTATTTTATGCTTTTTTTCTTTCTCCATATCCACTCTGGACGCTCTGTAGTACACGCTCCGGTTCGCCTTGCTTTCTTTCGTAACCCATCGTCTTTTTTTGCAAAGCACATGTACATACACACGCATTCGTCACACATATACAAGTACACAATGATATCGGTCGATACACTCTCTCGTTTCCGTTCAAAAGAAGTTGTACGCCCGCCCGAGCGGGACCTCTTTCGCGGGCTCAATGTCCGCGAGCACCCCGTCCGCACGGACCTCGTACCGCTCCGGATCGACCGTCATCGTCGGCAGCCGGTCGTTCCACTTCATGTCCCGCTTCGTCACGCGACGGCACCCGACGACGGGCACGACGCGCTTCGCGAGCCCGTACGACGCGATCGTGCCGCTCTCGATAGACGCGCGCGACACGAACGCGATCGAGTCGAGCGCCGCGGCGGCGGGGAACGCGCCCCACATCAGGCGGCCGTACGTCGGCTGGACGGTCGGGATCGAACCGTTGGCGTCGCCCATCTGTATCGCACGCGCGCGGGTCATCCACATCCACATCCACACCCATCTCTCACACGCGACGCACCTGCGCCCACACGATCACCCCCGATTTAAGCACCATCTCGGGCTGTGCGCCGAACCGTGCCGGCGTCCAGAGCACCAGGTCCGCGAGCTTGCCCACCTCGACCGACCCGACGTGCGCCTGGATCCCATGCGTGATCGCCCTGGGTGCGTGAGTCAATCCCGCGATGACGACAAAAACGCCACGACGACGCGCGGAACGTACGGATTGATGGTATACTTGGCGACGTAGCGCTTCACCCGCCCGTTATCGCACGTCTCCGTGTCCCCAAGTTCGGCGAGCGGACCGCGCAGCGTCCGGAGCTTGCTCGCGGTGCGCCACGTGCGCGCGACGACCTCGCCGACGCGTCCCATCGCCTGCGAGTCCGAGCTGATCATCGCGATCGCGCCCGAGTCGTGCAGGACGTCCTCGGCTGCGACCGTCTCCGCGCGGATACGCGATTCGGCGAAGCGGAGGTCCTCGAGGATGTTTCGGTCGAGGTGGTGGCAGACCATGAGCATCTTTTTTTTGGGGGTCAGCGGGGATCGTTCTCGAGAATGCTGTGAACTCACGTCGAGGTGCTCGTCCAGGGTGTTGATCGCGTACGGACGGGTGGGGTTCGTAGACGAGGGTAGCACGTTGGCTTGTCCGCAGACGACGATGATGTCGGGAGCATGTCCGCCACCTGTGAGAACAGAACAGATCAGCAGCGTCGAACGCGCTCGCCAGACCTGCCAACACGCACCGGCGCCCTCGGTATGGTATGTATGAATGGTGCGACCGCCAAACGCCTCGATCGTGCCTAGGGCAAATCGTGAGCGCACGGACGGCGTCACGCAGTGTGACGCAACACGCACTCTCCACGAACCCGCTCTCGTTGAGCGTGTCCGTGTGGATGTTCACTTGGACATCATATTCATCGGCGACGTCCAGACAATTGGAAATCG
>JBBPMP010000903.1:0-11471 GCA_038090395.1 Boletales sp. KT-2023a
GCATACGCTTGCTGGACCTTGTAGAGCCTAGTAGAACCTCATAGCACTTGGTCTGATTTTTATGACATACCGCTAGAACTAGGACATCCTTGCTAGCCCTTGCAAGATCCATCATATTCATGTTAGATCTTGCATGGACCAGCAAGGATGTCTCACATCCAACAAGATGTGGACAGCTTCGTGCTAGGTCTAGCTAGTATTAGTAAGACATATCATGTTTTACGAGGACCTGCGAGAATACAATATCCTGTCATAGGTCTAGCAAGGAAGTCCAATTACACAACCACTTGAATAACTCCACACCTACTTCCTTTGTCACTTGGATGATTTTTCGTGTGTCGGGTAAAACCAAAGATTCAATCTCAGCTTGAATTCAGGTGATAAAAATTGATCTCATCTTATCCATTTCCTTTTGATCGTCTTCCCACCATCATGCCCAACTCCGTGGTTGATTCCGTGTGGAACTTGCTGACCAAGTTCTGGGTATTCTGCAGTGCATGAATAAAACAGGTGAGTTTGATTGATTTTTCATACGTGCTAACATATTGAACCAGGAGGGCCAACTCGACCAGCTCCACGCAGATCTTGGGTACCCCATACGGGCATGTCCAGGTGACGGGCTATGCGATAGAAGTCTTCATCATGGCTGGCACTTCTTGATGGCCGTTGCCATTCTCTTGCGAGATCCGTTTTTGATTCACGACACTGACACTCTGGGAAGGAATCTGCCACAAGCGGCATCCTTCTCGAGGTGACCACACCAAAGCCCTCCATGGTCGGTTCTTGCCACCCCGCCGTGATTGCAATTGCCTGCGTGGCCAGCAGGTCGGGAGACCCCTGCAGCGGCATCACCTCCTTGAACGCAAATGTCAATAGGACCAAGGGAGTGAGAGGGCCAGGAGTGGATATAGTGAACCAGCAATAATAGTTCGTATGTGGCAAATGGGTGTCCCCCCATCATTCATTTTCCTGGCAATGGTAACCCAGTTGGGTCCTTGGTCCTGCGATCTGCTAGTCAATATGGAGATTCTCCGTTCTGCCGCGCCACTTAGGGTATGTATGTCACTCATTGAAGGGGTCCTGAGTCAGGCTAGATGTCTCGTTGATCACTTCCTCCCATTCTCTCACACACCGCATAGTTGGGAGGCTGCCAGACCCAAGCACAGATCATGATCTGTCATCGGTTGCTTCTCGTCGAATAGAGCTGTGTCAGCCTTCTTGTAAGCCAATAACAACACCGGCCCCTTCCACCATCAGAGTCTGCAGGGGTGCCAAGGTGGCTGAATGAAATCATGTCCAGGTACGCGGGTGACCGAATCCATGCCTTAAATACATACAAGATCTGATCTCAGAGGTGTGTAAGTGCATTTGCTATTGCACGCTGCAGTGCAACCCATTCAACATGATTTTCCCAACAGGAAAGGTCAAGTTCCCTATGCAACAACATGGCGATATAGTTACGCTATGAACGGCACACCGCCGCACAGTCCTGACAAACAAGTATTTAAGACCAAGCTCGCCCAGCTTTACTCCTTCGTCAGAGCATGCCGTCGCATTTGGAACATATTCCCCTCGACGTGCTCACGCACGTTGCCCTGTACACCATGGACCCCTCGCCGACCACACCGCTCAATGCGCTCCTCCAGCTCCAGCTCTCCTGCCTCCACGTTCAACACCTCCTCTCCATCGAGTCCTGCCCCCAATTCTACGCATGCATCTTTCATGAAAAGTTTGATCTTCATGGCCACACCTGCCGTGAATGACACTGCTCCAGGACAACATCCTGTCTTGCATCCGAGCTGCATGCACACCGACACGTTCTACACCAGATACATCTCTCTCAGGTGCACAGGCGACACCTCTCAGGAGACCTATGGACGAGCTATCTGATGCTCCTGGAGAGTGACGGACTGAATGAGCTGCAGCTGCACACCGTGGGCATCGGGGATTGGGTGATATGCATATTCCATGAGTGCCATTCGCAAGCAGATGACTGAATGGATGTCTTGGCTCTGGTGGCCTCGGTGGCGTGCTTGGTACTGTCCCACAGTAATCCATGTTCCGATTCTTTATTTCATGAATGACTTCTGAACGATTCTTTGATCAGACCAGATATCCTCTGCCACCAGGGGATCGTAATCACATTCTAAATATACTCCGACCTCACACAACCACCCCAAAGGTGAGCATATGACTTGCACACTACATTACATGCACTCACACTGACCCCAACACAGTACCTTTCGAGCAATGTAACTGGGGTCCCGTCCGGAAAGGCAGCAGCTTTGTGCACCAAGTCACTGCCCCCTTTGATGATGCAGCAGACAGTGCTATGCTCACCTCCCTCTTGGAACACTATCCTGCCCCACTGACGCCTCCTGTGCTCATCTCCATAATGCCATCAATCAGCATTTTTGTCCACGCCGTCGTTGCCCCACAGTGTTGTCCCGGGGGTGGGGGTTCCGACCCTTCGGCTCTCGCTCAATGTGGATGATGGACCACATTTGCCTGCGCTCTCATTTGTCTTGGCGGCGTACCTCTTGCTGATGCAGGTGAGCCATACTCGGTCGCTGCAAGCAGGAGACCAGGCACATTACTATTAGAGTTGGATGTAGGACTCCTGCTGTGATAGCATACAAATACAAGTGTTTGAACCACATGAGAACTGGAATGAGCTAGCAAGTAAAAAATGGCCTAGCAAGGACTAGGTGTCCATGCTAGATACGCGCTGACCGAGCAAGGCCTAGCTAGGGCATGCTTGGGGGGTGGGTGAGTTGAGATCTAGCATGGATGTTGCACATCTTGCTAGAAATAGTGGCCGGTTGCAAGAAAAGCTGTTTCCTCACAAGGACCACTAGATCTACAGTATTTGTCCTTGGTAGATCTCGTACACCTAGCTAGGTCTAAGTAGGTCTAGCTAGAACCAGACTTGTTTGCTGATGCAGTTTTCAGTTGTATAACTTGACTTTGTCCAGCTGATCTGTCAAATCCACCATGGGCCAATCCCAATTGACCACCTGTAGTTGTTATATTAGGAGAATATTTGAAATGTTTTAAGAAGAAAAAGCACATACTTGTCCAAATCACACTTGCCAGTATTTCATCTATACCTTGCTCCAACTCACTTGGAGTGAGCATATAATCACTATCATTGCCTGTTGGACCAGATATGCTGATGATGATTTAATATTTGTAATATGTTAATTCTGTGACATACTTGTTTGATATTGTACATGATGTCAGTCCATTTTGTGGACAAAAACCAAGCCACCATGTAGAAAACAATATGTCAATCTGAGTGAGAAAAATCAAATTACTGAGATTATACACAAAATGCACATTACTGATTGGAGCAAGGCAGCAGACTGGGTATTGTTTAGCTTTGAAGACAATACTTCCCAAGTTTGAGGTCTGTTTTGGTTTGGGTATGAGCTGAAAACATTGTCCTGGAGATCCCAAGTATTGACAATGGTTTGTGGTGAGACATAGCATGCAGCAAGATAAGCCATCACTGGAGGATCACCCTCTATAATTGAATAATTAATATCATGTATTTTGTAAAAATTTCTTTGCTTGCCTTGAGCAACATTGATGGTGAGATTTTTTCCAATGTCAAGTGATGCATCCAATGAAACATTGCTGGTGATCAAAAAATAAGACATGTTTTGAATCCCACAAGATGTTGTACATCCATTTTCACCCTCCTTGAGATAAAAAATACATGAGTTTTCCAATGTTTCAACAACATATGCACAGAACTAACCACAAAAAAATATTGAATATATTGAATTGTATTTGGGATTATATAAGGAGGATAGATTCCTGATAAAGTAATTACAAGGCAGATTCCAGTTATAGCTTTCAACATAAGTTCTTACCAGTAAGATAAATGGCTGTAGAACCAATATCCTCCATAGAGGAACTCAATATTGATGATGATGAATTTGTAACTGGAAACACCCCAGAATTGGAAAAACTCAAGTTTGACATTAAGCTGCAAGAGGTTTGCAAGGTGGTTGTATTAACAGTTGCACTTATGAAGGAAGAATCCATGATATCCAAGATATCATATAGTGTATTGTTAAGTAAGCCATTTGTTGAAATATTTGCAAGAAAGTCTCTTGATGGGATAGAACCTCCTGAGGCTGAATATTGAATGACTACATCTGCAAGCATGGCAGTGTCATTTGGATAGGCTAGACTTGAATGAACAAAGGAGGTGAAAGTAATATTGAAGCTGTAAACTCCATAATAGTGGAAGAGGCAATATGAAGGGTGGAAATGCATGCCAAGTATATCACCACACCAAGGATGGATTGGATGGATGATACTATTTTGGTTTGTTGCCAAAGGATATAAATAGCAGCTCCAAGGCCAGACCATGCTTGAGTAATGTCACTGACAGCTGTCAAATAATGCCTTCTGCTGATAATGACAGACACAGCAAGCTGTTGAGTAATGAATACCAGGCCAGCAGTATACATCTAAAATAACAGGAGATTCAATATCTGCAATAAAAACCATATCATGATAAACTCACAACATAGAATGCCTGAAGCATTATAGCCAGAATAGTTGAGACCCAAGGACTATTTGAGAGCATTGTGATGTTATGCTCAGGATGAAATTTCAAGAGTACAATCAAGAGCATGTGTATGGCAAGAAGAATGCCATGAAGAATCCAACACCATATATACATACTGTAGGAAGGATCTAATAAATATGTAGATTAGCTTGAATAAGAGATTATGCAAATTTAAACCTTCTGCACAAAACTTTTTCCTGCCAAAGTCATTTTGTTCATGATTTGTAGTTTCTTGAGGTCCAAAAAATTCAGATTCCATATGTGCAAGGCAAACTTTGACCTTTACTCCTCTCAACCTTAGTTGATCAGTTGTAGAGTCACTACCCATTTTCATGAACTCTTGTAAAGTCATCATATGAGCCAAGATCCACATTGTTTCCAAGATATTTGAGCAAGTGACTGGTGTTTTTGAATGGTAGAGATGGAGGTCATGCACCAACCAGATCACTATGATCAAAAGAATAGTGGAGAGAACCAAACCAGTGACAGCCTATCACAGTATAAAACACACATCATCTATGTATATGTAAATGCAAAAACTCACTGGTGCCACAGAGACCTCAGGATAACAAATCAATCATTATAAAAACACAAATAATAAAGCTTACATTTAATCTCAGAATGGAACTTGTCATTTTGCTTATTCCAAAAGGCTGCTGATAGCCTCCATTTTCAACACCTTCCACATCCACTATCAATTTTTGAGCTTATATCAACAAAAAAGTACATAATAATTTGTTCAGCTATATACTTACCTAGCCATAGCAACAAAGCTGCCATCTGTGCAACAGCATTTTCCATTTCCCTTTTTCCAACAGGTTTGGAAATAGCTGGTTGTGAAGTATTTGTACTGCCAACTGGAAACCATGAAATGTTTAATATGTTGTTTATATATCTGTTGAAAAGGTACTTAGTCATACAGAAATGGAAATACAATAACACTTACATTTCAAATATAGACATAAAGGTACATTCTTCATTTCCAATGGATAACTCCATTTCAAGACAAGATAAAAAAGTTAGAGAATCTGAAGATTGAGCAATGTTTATCTAAACAACAGTTAATTCAGGTGCAGTAGTAGTTCTCAAATAGACTCACTGCTGGAGTCAGATTTGTGATTTGCCCTGGTGTCCATATGTCCCAGGGTGCAAAATCAGTGTCAGTGGAGATAGGAAATTCAGCCTTTCCATTTTGCATGGAAAGATAGGCAAGACTGGTGATTGCATTCAAAGTACATGCCACCCAATATGATGTACTAGAGAGGTTGGTGGTAAGGATTCCTCCAGCTAAGATTATAGTTCAAAATTAAACCTGAGTTGAGTTGAATAATCTTACACTCACTTTTATTCTTGACTAGACTCTCAGTATCCACTTGAAGTACTTCACCAGCTAAATTTCCTAGTTCTATTTCAGTGGACATTTGATAAATCAAGTAATTATTGCATGTTGAACACTAAAAATCTGTTATATGGGTGAGATGGCTAGCCAATCCAAGTGACTTACAGAGGTACCTAGATCAACCTGGGACACCAGATTTACAGGTCCTGGTAAATTGTTTTAAACATGAAAACAATAAAATAAAACACTAACTTGCCTGCCACAATCAAATCAATTTCCCCAAGTCCATTGATCTCAACATTGTAGTCTTGTTTAGAATACCATAGGCCAGCAGAGAGATTTGATAGTAAACCACACTCTGCATTGATAGTGGTTGTATTGACAACAACCTCAATGTTCACTTGTTCAGATAATGGAACATCATATAGAACATTTCCAGTCAATCCTTTTGCAGTGAGCAATATTGGCCACAAAGCTATTTGTGGTGAGATAGCATTCCAGTTAAGGTCTGAGAAATTGACATTTGAAGGCCATGACAATGCCAATGCAACATCTGTGGATGCATCATTGAAAACCTTGAACTGGATGACAGAAGAGGAGATAATGTGAAGGCCAGCGATGCAACTAAGATATCCCAATGTAAGAAGGATCGCTGAAAGCGATGAAACCACTTTGGACTGTTGCCATAAAGTACTCATGGCTGCGCCAACCCCATTCCAGGCGCTGCATATGTCGTGTACAGCGGTAAGTTTCTGTCGCCCGCACATCGCTGCAAAGATGGCGAGACGCTGTGTGATGAATACGAGAATGCCGGTGTAAATCTTCGGAATACCGTCATCGTCCTATCATACACTGAAACGATCCACAAAACGTACGAGATAAAATGCCTGTAGGAGAGCCTTCAAGACCACTGTGGCGGTTGTATTGTCGATCGAGGCGGTGAATCGATGTTCTGGGTGCATAAACAGCATTCCGACAAGCACGACGTGGATCAGGATGAAAACCGAATGAAGAACATAACACCAAAAACGTAGTGCCATGATATGACTGCTTTTTGTTCGGGTGTTCTCCCGATTTTCGTCGGAGAGCAATGCTGTATGAAAATTAGCGCTCGGTCATTCCCGCAGCGCAGGGCCGAAGAAGACGCTCACTTTCAGTAGACGGATCTGCTTGAAAAACTGTCGTAGATGCCAGATCATCTTCCGACAGCGTTTGCGAGTGGGGTAAGCTGCGACGACGACGCGGGGCGTTCACGTCGGCGGACATATCTGCGAGGTTCTACGTTCGACTTGGTTGGCAGAAGGAGAAGCGCTGTATTGCCGTGCAATTCATTCTCACCACGGGCAATGCTTAGTTCCCGTAACACACATTGGCAAACCCCAGCGTATGAGTGGAGCAAGCAACGCACTGTGACTGGTCCATCAGAACGATGCTGTTACGAGCGTCGAAAGGGATGATTTATTACTCGGAACGTACCGACTGAGCGTCGGCGCAAACCTTGCTTGCATTAGCACGCTGTCGGTCAAACGAAGGATAAAGAGTTTGTGTGTGAATTTTTTTTAGGGAAGTAAAGAGACAGCAGTGGGAGTGATACGAGAAGGGATGGAGAAAACCTGCCCCTTCGCACTCTCGCGACATGATGTGCCAGTCTTATCGCGCCAATTGGGGAGCGCGTATTCTCACGCCACATGCAAAATAAATAAATATTTTGCACCTGCTAATCAATCTCGCATTTTTCTGATTGGCTAAAATCCCAATGGTTTTTGTCTACGACGTGAAAACCGCGCTCCCCGATTGACGCGAACGAAATTTACCAAATCGTCTATCGGCGGTTTGGCCATCGGCGTACCACAAACCTCGTAGACGCGTCTGGTCACCAGAGTACGCATCAGCAACATCCGCATTCCGAAGTATGTCTTCCGAAATTGATCCAAATATCATAGCCACTGATGCTAACATATGCAACTTTGCAACGATAAATTTGAACTCTACAACGTCGGAATGACCTCACGCACGACGAAACATCTGATTCAAGTGACCTCCGTGACCGTGAAAACGAGACGTCCGCTCATTTTTCTAATCGATTCTGTCAAAGGACAGCTTCATGAATTCATATGGCAATTGACAACATGTTTTAGACTCGGAAGGGTCGGGGAGGAGAACGTTCCGCCGCAGGTCGGTCAGCAAGCGACCAAGATGCTCATCGTCACGTTCCCATCGTGCCGTGCGTGTGGGCGCAACGGCACCGTGGCTCATGGCACGCATCGCATGCGCTACTCTACGCCATCTCGACCCCGCGCCGAACCGGATCGAGCAAGCAACCGTGGACACGAAAAGTCGTCGCTTTTAGAGGCGGATGTCGCTAATCTGCTGTCGACCATCACGGGTATCCTTCTGAAGATGCAGCGGTCTCCCCTCCTCGTTACCCCGGCGCGCCGACTCACGCTTTCGGCACTCATATCAGCCAAAGGAACGGGTCGTTACGATAAACGACGCCGCACTCTGGCAGCCCTGGTACTACAGACCCACGCGCGTCACATCGCGACGTTGCGGTCGCGGTTGCTACCACATCCGCAGCGCTCTGAATCGCCAGGACACACGCACACGCACACATCACGAAACATCCATCCATTTGATACGTCGAAAGACGCGCACGATAAGTGACGTACCAGCACACGCGGTGCCTCGTGCAACGAGCCGGGCCCGTGCGCGTTGGCAGGCATCCCCAACATCAGAACTCGGCGTGAAGGTCAAGGTCAAGGTTGTTCTGTTCGTGACGTCGCCGCCAAACGGGTATAGGGAAAGTACGTCACGATAGTCAGGTCGATTCACGTACGGCAACGAACGTGTGACCTTCTCCCCCCTCCCTCCCGCACGGTACCGCGCCTCTTTCCACGCCATGTGCCGCCCAGAATAGCGACGAACGTCTGACCCCCCGGACCGAGGGCCGAAAGCCGCATCATCGATGCATCCCCTCGCGTATCGACGACCCTGATGTCCTGAAGAACCCTTAACTCCGGGCCTGATCGATCATGATGCACCACCACCCACACGTGTCCCACCGCCCTGGGATGATGATGATGAGACAGCCCACTTATCTGTCCAGGCTTCAACATCAGTACCTGGTATAGAAGAACGTCTCAAATTGACGTGTCTTGGCGGCTGAAAAAAAAAAAAAAAGATGTGCAATTCCCATTCAGTTTGGTAACGTAGGCGAAACCGATCGGTGATTGTACCGTGCAAAAGCCCGTCCCCAGAACGTGACGTACGCCGGTGGACCGCGCTGCAAGCCATGCAGATAAGCTGAAGGACTGCTGCCGGCCCGATATCCTCCCGAGGCGTGTGTCGCACATTCGGTTGGTGTTGCGATGTTGCATTGCATTTCCCCCCTCCCCCTGGCCCAGACCACTTCGATCAGACCAAGCGATCACACGCCTCCCCACAGCTCCCACAGCCCATTACCGCCACAAGGCGGCGCAAGGGGTACAGGGGATCATCCTGGAAAAAAAAAGATTCATTGCAGGCACGGGATGTCTTCCACATAGCTATGCCAATTCGAAAAGAAACATGGCCCATAGATATGAAATATACAATATATACACCAATGATGTCCTGGATGTGAGTGGATGATAAATCTACGAGCCGATACTGTAATGCATAGGTGAACTTAATATCAAAAAGGGTCCAAAAGGGTCCTATCGATCAGGCAGACGCCACTCCATGCGGGGCAACAGCCCCTAACCCCCAACGGAATAGTGCTATCAGACAAAGGGAGTCCAAAAAAAGTCGCGCGAGTATCAACGCATCAAAGAGCACGATCAACGCCACAAGAAGATAAAACGTGAAAGAAGTAAGGGATGTTGCTTTAGGATATGGGGGACAAACATGGACTGTCAGACTGCGGAGTATACACACGTGGATCTGTGGGGAGGTACTAGGTAAAAACCGAGCGCGATTTTTTTGGATACGGTATGATAGGGTACGTCGGCACTGAGCGTCGTGATGCGGCGTAAGTATATGACACCTAAGAAAAGAAAGGAGGAAAAAAAGTGGGAAATTGCATGTGGAAGGATCGTTTCGTCGAGGGTGCTGTTTGCGCAAAGAGATAGGTCAGTCCCTTCCCACGGACCGCTGCGATCGGAACACATCGAAAGACGGCCTATTCAAAAAGAGCGACACGGGGAGCTCACAGGCACGAGGAGAGCATGAGACGAAACGAAACCGGGGAACATGATCATCGCCATCGACCAGTTCAGTCTTGAGGGATCGAGTCGTATGCGGGCGGAATTTCTTTTGGTGGCGCATGTTCCTCGATCGGCGCCCGGCCGCCGTCCTGGTGCACGACCACATCTTCACTGCCCTCAGCGGTCTCTTGTTGGGTGGCCAATCCCAACCCCTGGCCCTGTCCGCTGCGGGCCAACGCTTCCTGTTCCTTGGCAGCCCGTGACGTCGATGAGGTGGTGTAGCTCGTTGTAGAGGCCGGCGGGGAGACACCCGGACGAGGAGTATGCCAGTCCTGGGGACCAGTACCGTACATGTTGACGGGAGGGCCGTACGCTGCTTGTTGCTGTGGCGCAATGCCGGGCTGCATGAACTGCCGAGATTGGGGGTCGTAACCCGCGCCCGCAGCAGTGGACATGAACAGGTCTCCCGTGGACGAGGGCAGGGCGAGGTACGGCGAGTCGCCGTACTGACGCATGCTGGAGCTGCCTTGAGTAGCGTAGGGTTGGGGGAACGGCGTCACTTCGTCGGCAATGTCGACATTGGGGAGGGTGCCACCGGCATCGTTGTGTCCGACACGGTCTGGGTCGAAATTGCCGTCGAATTCGTCCTTGCGGACACGTCTTCGGATGCAGAAGAGCAGGAGGACGAGGAGGACGATGCCGACGACGCCACCAACAACGGCACCTACGATGACGGCTGTGTGAGAGCTGCCACCAGTGGTGCTGGCGTTGTTGGGGGAAGTGACAGAAGTCGTGATGACTTCTGGGACGACGGTGGTGTAAAGAACAACAGAACCACCAGCATCTGTCGTACTAGAAAGAGATGATCAAAGGCGGACTGGGAGGTAAAGGGAGGAGAACATACGCGAGAGTTGTCGCAACCTGAGACGTGAACGAGGATGTGGTTGGCTGTAGGCTGCTGGAGGTGGCGGCGGCAGACGCAGACGCAGACGTAGATGGTGTTGAGGAGGAAGCAGTCGTTTGCGCCGCGGGCGAACTGGACTGTGCAGGACTGGACTGGGCTGCAGTGGTTGGTGTGGTTGTGCTCGTCGGGGTGGTTGAGGAGGAAGAAGGGGAGCTCGAAGTGGTCGGAGCGGAAGTGGTTACTGGGAAAGGCGTAGACGAAGGATCAGCACTTGAGACAGGAGAAGAATCAGAGGGAGAAGGGGAGGAGAGAGAGGTACCAAGGCTCGGACTTGAGATGGATGAGGAGGGTGGGGACGAACTGGGAGTCGCGTCGGACGACATGGACGAGCCAGGTCAAAGAGAAGGAGAGGAAAAAGAAAGAGAAAGAGAAAAAACGAAAAGAAGAAGTCGGTGAAAG